>VOPJ01002019.1:0-27885 GCA_014673585.1 Semibalanus balanoides
AGTATTGACGGATCACTGCATGCATAGAAATGATTGTCCGGCGGTATTTAAGTGTAATATTAACCATTAACGTTCTTTAGCAGCAATTCCTTAGTCTTCTGCTATGGTATAACAATTATTTTATTTAAATCTATGAATTAAATAAAACTATGCCCTCATACAAAGTTGTAAGTTTTTACAAATTAAACGCTAGTACTTATACTTCTTTCGAAACACATGAGCATTGTTTTCCATCACTATTTGAAGCGCGCCGTATCTTGCGCCGTTGTCTTAAATTTGCTCGACGCTGGACAATGTCTCTGAAACAAATCGCAAACACTAAAAAGGCCGTCGTGAGTTGCCCCAAGTTGATTTTCCGATTAAATCGACAATGTTTGATTGTTTGTTGAGTTTGTTTGGGTAAAAAATAGTAATGATGATATAAACCATACCTATATTGCTAACAGCCAGATACAAAGTTATACAAAGCTTGTAATGCTGACAATCTATGAAACAATGTCAAAATCAGTACACTTGGCCGCCATAGGGGGCGAAGTTAAACTGCTTATTTGGTTTCCTTGTTTATTCAATGGCTATCAAATGTATAATATCGCTGGTCATATTATCTAAACAAGCAGGACTCAAACTATATTTCCACTCAATTGCGTAAGAAAACAATAGTCATAGTCAAAGTCATTTAATAGAATTCATCCACGCGGTGGTTATTACAAAATCAGTCAGCAGTTACATAATACAATGACATGATGCAATGACAGTAAAATGACAGAGAAAAATATAACACAAGTGCTGCTAAAACATTCCTATTAATACCAATGCTACTATACGACTAAAATAATCACGGGTTCTCCGGGAAACTATGCAGTGACACTTTATGTGACTAATCTACTATGTGACAGTGACAGTGCTACCGGCGCCAAACACCGCAGACCGGGCGTTCCAGGATGATGCCGCCCTGAACGCAAACTCTCGTCGAGTTTTGGCCAGTAAGGGAAAAGCCCTCAGTTTGATGAGATCCAAAAGTACTTGCAAGCAGCGTGCAAGTACCGGTCATTTAAAGTGTGGAACGCTTATCAACTTTTACTTGAAATATATTTCGGTAGGAACATTTTTCTGCAAAGTGTGATAAATGTACAATATATTTTTGTTTCATCCATCGATTTCAAGTCATAACTCTTGTTTTGTGGGAAAAGGTGATTATTTCCCTTTCAGCATTAATTGGACGATGCTGGTATGTAGGTATTTGTGATCTAAGTGTTTCTTTATTACTGCATTAGCGTAGTGAGTGCAGTAGTTTTGAGAAACGCCGAGATCACAAATATCTACATTCACAGCAGTGTTTGGTAAGTCTTTTGTCATATGTCGCTAGTGCGGCATGCCAGTGCATAATTCGGAAAATACCGCACCCCACGCGCCAGATCTTGAGGCCGATTTCTCCGACCTTGGATGGCCCAGTATCAGCGAGTGTGCATCGATTACCATACGACGAAGATTTTAGTATGCAGGCGACCTGAAACTGTGATTTTGTCAAACTCTCTACCGACCCAGGCAAGCGGACATTGTGTAGTTTTTTATCAGTGTTTTTGCTAACTCAGTCCGTCAAATCAACAAACCTACGTCTCCGGTTCATTACTTAGATGTTTGTATATCTAACTGTCTTAATCTTGTGAAGCGATGTACCACTGTTTTTTTTTTGTCATTTTAGCCCGCATAGGTTTGTTCGTGCTTTTATAGACGTGCCTCGCCCTCACCAACCGCAGGCGAACTGTTCGTACGCGTTGTCTGCTCCGTGTTTCCATCACTCATTTTCATTTCGACTTATTATGTGCTGACTGGACTGTGGTGTTCGATTCGACCACGGTTACTCTTAAATGGGACCGTTTCACCGAGATACTTGTGCCCATTGTTGACTTGCATGCCCCGTGCGGACCATGCGGATAAAAAACGTGTGTGCTCCTGTAATCAGTGATGATACCAGAACTATCATGTCTCATCGCTGCGCGGCGCTCGCCTCAACTGGCCACAGCTTCGGCCGAGTATAAGCAGCTCAACCGTACCGCACGGTCTGCGATTGGCGTGACACCTGTGATGACATTCGGTGGCGTATTCAAGAGGAGGGGGCAGTGGCGATGTGGAAGTTATAACACCGGCGTTTGGGAGCGGGAGGGCCGATTCGCAAACTGCCCTGAACGCTTGCGCCTGATCAGCTAAACGCGGTTTTTTGTCACGTAGGCCCACGCGTTGCCGTGAAGTGGCGGGACTGGGCAGGACCCCGGACCTGCCTGCAGACTGCCGCATGGTTGGTGCCTGCGCGCCTTTTCGGGCCCCTTTGGGGGTTTTACCCCTGACGCTGTCCCGAGTTTTGCGGGCGGTAGTACTTGTATGAGCGGTCAGCCGCCGCGGTGAGGACGGCATCTGTGTCCGCAATGGTCCGCAATGCTTTTGACGCGATTGGCACGGTGCTCTGCATTTGGTCAATTCCAGCATCTCTCTCTCGGATGTTCCTCAATCCTGGAAACACTCCCTTGCTTACCCAGTTCATAAAGCCGGTAACACCTCTAATCCATCCAAATTCCGGCTAATTTTCATAGTTCCAGTCATCTCCAAAATTGTAGAGCGGGCCTTCCATCAACAAATCTACAATTATCTTTCCCAAAACTACCTCCTTTCCTCAACTCAGCACGGTTTTCGCTTTCGTAACTCGACGGAAACCGCCCTGATATCCATATCCAATCACATCCTTTCCGCTAACGACCGTGGAGAGCTGTTCCTCCTTTGCCTGCTGGATTTGATCAAATGTTTTGATGTGATAGACCACGCTAAATTATTGACCAAATTGCAGCTTTACGGAATTGATATCACTTGGTTCTCTTCTTACCTTCGGAATCACACTCAGAGCGTGAGATTCACTGACGCTCTGGGCAACACAAAAAATTTCAGCTCCGCTTCCCAACAGCATCGGGGTTTTCCAGGGTTCTGCTCTCGGCCCTCTGCTCTACTGCGTCTTCGCCAACGACCTCAGCTTGTTTGCCGAGGACGCAGTGGTTGTGCAGTGATATGTGCGATGATACTCAAATGTTAGTATGTGGCAAGAAATCAGAGCTAAATTACGTAGTGAATAGGATGGAACGTACGCTAGCTTCTCTAGACATCTGGTTTCGTAGATACGGTTTAAAAGTCAACGCTGAGAAAACTCAACTGATGCTGTTGGGAAACGCTAAAAAAAATGCGCAATGCCCCAAATGTCACAGTTAAATTTCGCGATCACACTCTCGTACCTATTTCGGAAGCTAAAAATATCGGCATCACCTTCGATCGCAGTTTTAACTGGGACGTCCAGGTAACCTCCGTCACTAGACGCTGTTTCGGCATTCTCAGTGGTCTATCACATCTTAGGAGCCGCCTGTCATCGTCTGTCATCTCTGTGCTGGTCATCGCTCTGGTTCTGTCGTAGGTCCGATACTGCATCACCATTTATGGTAACGGTTCACGGAAGAACCTGTCTCGAATTAAAAAAAATATCAACTATGGGTTAAAAGTGTTTTTCGGCCGCAAAAAGTTTGATTGTGTATCAGACCTTCTTGAGAACCTGGGTTGGCTTAGCGCGGAGAACCTGGCCTCATACCTCACGTTAAGTCTGACTCACAAGGTGCGCCGTCTCGGCGAGCCTGAGGATGAGGAGTCAGGAGCTGGCCGCGGGTCTCGCCACTGTGGCTGAGATGCGCGAGGTGCGGGAAGTGTCGGGAGGACCACTCGCCAGGACTGCGACCTGTTTGTGCCCCGGTCGCGAACGGAGATGGGAAAGAGGCGCTTCATCTGTCGCGGTCCCAACCAGTATAAATCGTTGCCCCCGGACCTGCTGGAGCTTCCCGTGCCGCTGTTTGCTCGCCGCCTAAAGCGATACCTGCCGGCTCAGCCTGCCGCGCCCGACTGACTCCCATTAGCCGTCGCCCGGGCCCGTGTGTGATGTTTTGCATTTGACCTGTATTCATGTGTGAGTGTTGCACATCCACCTGACCATTCAACCTTTGTTTTATCTTTTGACGAGAGGTGGTAACAGCCACACATTTGTTGTGGAGCATCTCAATAAACGTCTCAGTCTGAGTCTGAGTCTGAGCCAGTGTTTTTTACATGTCTCAGCATATGGTAATGAAAGGTTTTAAATACAATTGACAATGCGCCTTCTTAGTTCTTACAGATATAATCCCATGGCGTGAGTTTGGCCATTAGGCCGAGAGCGATCGTGGTCATCAAGGTTTAACTTTTCCAATATTTATCGTTTTTTGTGTGAACATGACGTCATCAAAACGTCATAACCTCAGAACTGCCAAAACAATTTCAATGAAATTTCAACAGGATATGTATAATTGTTGTCAACTTAGCTACTGAAAATTTTAGCAAGATCGGCGAGATGTGCAAAAAGGTATGCAAAAAAACTCAGAGGGTCTTGTGGGCGAGGGTTAACTAATACATAGTTATTCATGACAAACGTTTTTGAAAAATTCCCTGACCTTTGGTGACCACTGGGGCCTAAATTATGGACCTAAGAGCCATTGAGTATTCTAAAGTATTTCAAATTTTGTATTAGCTTTCGATTTTTTCTCTCTTTTCTAGCTCTCATATTTCCTGGAATATTTTGGGGTTTCTAGAGCCAAGTCCTTTACTTGGACTTTTTATCTTTGATGACCTCTGGCGACCTCGTTATTAATCTGAGATAAAAAAGTACTAGATAACTTCGAATGAACCTGAAAAGAGCTATTTAATGCTGTTTATTCCGTCTTCTATCTCTTTTTAGTTTTTAAATTAGAGGGGGTTAACAATGGGACTTTGAACACTGATCATGCCGGCTGGCAAGTCATGTGCACCTGACGTCACGACCAATCAGAGCCTGGTGTTTGATGGATCCTCTTTTGTTATGCTGAAGGTGCCGGAGTGAGCCCCCCCCCCACTCCCCACCCACTGGCCTCATCTTTTACTTTAACCTGTATGTGTAAAATTGATTTAAGAAAATGTACTGGAATGTACTGTTTGGTGACAATACCGCTGTTGGCTTATGAGATATTTCAAAATAACGGAGGGGGACTATTCTCGATTTCTCTATTCGAAGTACTTGGGAAATATAATGCAATATCGTATCGTTATTTATGTAGACACTCGTATTTGGCGGCAAAAGCCATGGTCATTTGAATCAATTCAACACTAATGGGGTATAATTGCTGTGACCCACACTGTGCTCGCGTGCCTTAAAAATTCGGTCATCCTCCAGTCCTCGTCGCCTTGCCTTTACCGCCGCCAGTCGCCTCGCCTACACCGCCGCCAGTTGCCTCGCCTCGCCCAGGTAACAGATACCGTTGTAACAACGTTGTGAAAATTACAGTTGGATTTTTACCGTTTTAACCAACGTTGCGACAATCGGGATTGTGTGAAAAAAAGTTGTAATAAACGTTGCTGTTAAACGTTACAGCAACGTGTATCGTTACGATTTCACAACTTCGTTCTAGTAACTTGGAAAGAACAGCCGGACAATGTGGTACAATTATCTAAATTAGCATATTCACCAATCTCACTTAGATAATGATCCGACCACGTAAGTCACATTAGCTATGCTTGACCAGTGAGCGTCACAAAGGTTACGTTGTGACAACGTTCCTGGGGAGTTCTACAAATTAACTATCAGCAATTGTTGTGCAAGCTGTGTTGCCAACCTTTGTCCACAACGTGCGACAAAACGTCAATGTACTGGGCGCTACACCGCCCGCCCAGTCGCCTCGTAGCCCCCTGCCATCGCTCCAGCGGGGGGGGGAGGCGGCAGCGTGTGTCTGTCGTTGTGCCCTGCGACGGCCACGCTGTTTCAAATGCTCACAATGTTGACGCCGTGTCCGGCGTGAATGCGGCTCGTAAAATCGCCGGGGATGGTCTGCGGCCTACCACTCAGATGGCATGCGTCCTGCCACCTAGCGGTAAATGGGGGAAGTGCGATGCCGATGACTGGGAGCAGAATAGCGCGGTCTCGTCATGGACAGTCGGTGAATCTCATGCAGTCTATGATGTATTGATGTCTAATGCAACTTGTTAGGTATTCGACCATTCGTGTTTTAACTGGATTGGCATTTAGGTATCAAGTTAATCACTTATCTGGTTTGTCTCCGATTTTCAGTGATACTCTTTTAGTTTTGAACAAGCTAGTATGAAATTACTTCCGAAACATTTCGGAATAATTCATTTTCATTGAACATAAATAATGTGGGTACTGATTGAACCAATAACGTATCAACTGCAAAATATTTGCCGTTTTCACGATGGATTATTTTGCGCGAAATGTTTTAAAACATTTTAAAATGTTGTATTTGTAGCCGTTTTCACGATGGACTAATTTGAGAAAAAAATGTGTTAACCGTCGCCCTACGGGGCCGTAGGGCAAGAGTAAAACATTTATCGCAAATGAGTCCATCGTGGAAACGGCTACTACTAAGACATTTTAAAACATTTTAGAATGTTTTAGGACATTTCACGCAAAATAATCCATCGTGAAAACGGCTATTGATTTATCTTCAGGTATGCAGACAAATCAACAATATGGTTATTGGTTACCATTATTTCAAACCAGCGTCCAAATTTATGATATTCTTTTGGCTTCCGGACTGCGGTGCGGTATTGACCGAGAACTCCGGTTAGTAGCGGTGTTAGCCGTCAGAAAGTGTGACGTCCCTCCCGGGTATCGCCGACGGCTGCGTCAGCAGCCGACTGGCCTGTTTCCGTTGACACAGGGTGGCAGGCAGGACCGCCTCAAGTGTTGGTATGCAGGCGCCTCGCCACGCCGGCCGCCTATAGCGGACGCGGCCCGCCTGAGGAGCTCAGTCTCTCGCCTCGCGTCCTCCGGGCCGGTCACCAGCCAGCGCCGCTCTCACCGACAACGCGCATCAATTGCCGTGCCATAGATTGGGATCGATTCGCCCTTTATTGGTGTGGTCTGGGCGCCACTATGCCTTGGAGGAGATTTAAATTACCCGATGGCTTACAACGGAGTGTTGCCGCAAAACTGAAATGACAGACAGCAGCAATCAATTAACCTGTGCACACATACGTGCGTTCACTTTGGTATGTACAATGACACACGAACACACACACACACACACACACACACACACACACACACATCACAACACACACACACACACACACGGTACGCACGCCACACACGCACATAGGCTCACTCACTCTCACTCACTCACATTTGAATGATGAAGTATTGGCTGTTTTCAACAACCGGGATTTCACACCCTCAGCCAAAAGTGGATTTACAAAATCAGTTGTTTATGGAAACGTTTTATTTTGTGAGTATATAAATTTATTAAGTTTTATGATTCCTGATGTATCCGTTCATAGCACCAGCAAAACGCCTTTATGGGCGATGACCGAGCGGCCGCGCTCTGGTAAAGCTAAGACAGCTTTGAAATATTAACCGATATGGGTGCAGACTGTATTCGTGCGAATTGACTTATGGCCCATTATTAGTAAAACATAAGTTATATTATATTCTAGTATAATAGTAGTAAAACAGCAGTTATATCCTAGTATGCATGGAAACGCTAAACTGAGTCAGGCAGGTAGTTTCAGAGAAAGAAAATAGTGTTCCGCACTTCCACACGTGCATAGTGAAAATTCCGACAGTTGCAAACCTAACAGCCCTTCTTTAGCACGCATGCCAATTTTAATATCGATAGGTTCAGGAGTTTCCGAGCTCTTAAATACAATGGCCCACGTGCACACGTGCATACTGGTGTATCCCCAACCACTTAAAACCAGCTAATAGTCCTTCCCTAATCTGCAAACAAAAATTAAGTCCAAAAGGCCCATGTGGTAAAGGATAGCATAGGATATAAAATAGAATTGGATATAAAATTTGATATTTTATATCGGAGAAATAAAATATGGGTACCTACCCAGTGCCCACGAGCGCACGTGCCATGCGACTTCGGATTCGTCATATATATAATATGACTAGGATGTCGGTCTGAAGCTGCACACCGAGTTTCGCTATAATCGGCGCAGTAGTTTCTGAGTTAGGTACACCATACAGATGAAGCCTGGCGTCCTTGTTTCTTCCACTTGCTCATGTGTGCTCAAGCCTTAGCCAGTAAGACGCCTTAAACGGCAAAGGACGAGCGATTCCCAAAAAACGCGTAGAATTTCTCATTCGCCCAAGGGAGGTTCGTTTTGTGCGAAGCATGCTTTTTAATTGATTTCGCTATGTGTTGTTTTGCCGTCGCAAATTGATCCGAACTAAATCGATACTTTGAGCTAAATAGGTTTCACAACGTTATTTTAAAGGGACTGTCCCACCTTTTCAAAAGTTCTCAAATGTACGCCGCATGTGGTGCTAAATATTAAGTAATGCTCCGTATACCACTGATTATGACATTTGTTCTCAGAACAGTCAGCTAAATTCTAAACGCAAAGCGCGTTTTAATATATTAGACGATAACGATATGAAGGATTCTTAAGGAAACTAGAGAATAACGCTTACGACGGCTGCTTTACTTAATGAACTAGCGTATCGGCTTATTGCACCAAATGAAACAAGTCCGACTTCCCAAACACATTGGGTAAAAGGAGCAGATGACACATCGATATCAAAACCTCTAATGCTAACACTATATGGTTTCTTTGTTGGAGATATGTCAACAACCAACCAATTTATTTGTGATTCGACTAATCGGCTGTTTTTTAACTATACCATCACAGAATCTCAATGCAAAGCACGAAAATGGCTACTCAGCTCAAATAAATAATGTTAGTGGACAGTGCCTTTACCCATTCATCGGGGCAGATCGCCCTCCCGGATTTTCGCCCGCCGCTCTGAACGTTACATCTATACGTCTTGAACTTTCGACATTTCTAAATAGAATGGCGCGTGTTCGTAAAAAAGTTTTGAATAAAATCGTTTGAGCAGTAGCGGACTTCAGGAGTGCATGTATTTGGAGGGTCGTACGATATAGCGTGTGTGCGCGCAATACTTCTTCCGTAGTTGCGAGGGAAATAAAAGCGTCAGAAAGCTAAGTTGATGCTTTATTAATCATCACTATAATTGGATCTATTAGTCCAATATTATGGCAAGCGGAACCAGTAACATAAAAGGGAAGCGCTTATTCTCCGTCAAGTTAGGCCGAACTGTCACTAGCAAGAATGAAATAAAAGGCGTTCCGCACATGATCCCACCCCACGTGCTTACCTAATATCCGCTCTGAGGCGCAATTTTGGTTTACATTTAATCAAATACAGCAACAAAGCTCACATGTGACGTTCCACGGTCCTCAAACACAAGGAAACAGGACATAATTTAATCAAAAAATTCCCAGTTATCTGCAGTACGCTCTATGATTTTCATCTTGTGTACTTGGTCCTTTCACACATTGAAGGGCATGACGTTCGGAAAGCTCAAAAACGTTCTTGCATGAAAATCGGGTCGAATCACATGGCCACAATACTCTTGTCAAACAAACGCACCCAAATTTTCGTCATGTTGTCCCCTGCCCCCCATTTTTGAACAAAAAAAACAATTTCGGGGTCAAAAAGAAAAGATTCGCGATCACAACGAATCGAAGGGGGGTGAAATTGTCCCATTGCAATCGACCCGATCGGTTCTCGCAGAATCTCTAGGTGGGGTGGGGGGCAGAATTGCCATCCCGCAGGTACCGTAATCTGTCCGCCGCAGGGAATAGGGTTAAATTGCAAGTAAACTCTTATGATTTAGGTAAAAATATATTGGTGATATACCACGATGTTTTGATTGCGCTTACAGCTATATCTTCAATCGTTTAGCACCCTTTGGTTTGAACGCTACGGCGGATGGTAACGAAGAAATATCATAAAATCGGCAAGCATACTAACTACAGCCGGATTGTAACAGCGACAATATGCATTAAAAATAATCTTTAACATCGCAATTTTAGAGAACAGTTACAATTCTCTACAAACATGTATTGATCATCGCCTCAACGTACCAATAAGCGGAGCCATAATTAAATCGTCTGATACGTCATTAAGACCATGACTTGCGCCTTGTATATGCCAGTGGCATTTGGCACGTACACGCGCCGCTGATGCGACACATGTGCACTACGCCGGTGGATCGTTTCTCTACACCAGTTGACAGTCACATCTGTGCTTTGACCCGCTTTTGCGACTTTTGGGTGGCTGGAGATCTGTGTCCGGTGATGCAACGAGTTTTGTATGCACAATTCGTTGATGGAACAGGGGTGCCATGCGCACGTTCTGTTGACCCAAAGTTTTGATTTACGCAGCATCGCGATAGAATGTGGTCTCAAACCACGTGACCAAATTTCAGCTTAATCAGTCCAGCCGTTTCTCAGCTATAGCAAGATAACGTTTTCTGACACCTCTGACGTGGCACGTGTCACGTACCATGCTGACTACTCATGTGAGACGAAACATACCAATAACATAATGTCATTGCATGGGGCTATCAGATGGTGAAGACCGCTTGTCAATCGGATGTGGGATTCAAAAGATATAACCTTCTGACCAGCGTTATGGTCTGGCCGGGTCGGGCCCGGCCGGGTCGGGCTGGGTCGGCCGCTTATATGTGAACAATCCGTTATGCAGTGAGGACTCGCTGCGCGCTTCGCGGTCGCTCGTAATTACGAGCAAGTGCGGGACGCGAGTGAGTCCTCACTGAATACGCAATTCTGCTCACATATGAGCGGCCGACCCGAACCCGGCCCGGCCCGACCTGGCCCAACTGTAGCGCTTTTCGGAAGCTTATATCTTTGGAATCCCGCATCCGATTGACAAGCGGTCTTCACCATCTCAAAGCCCCATTCAATCAATTTATGTTATTGACGTGTTTAGTCTGACGTGAGGGGTTAGCATGGTGCGTAGCATGTGCCGCGTCACGTGTGTCGTGTGACACAGATCGCCTCCACCAGGTCTACCTGCACGGCCGGGCGCGGCAGTAGGCGCCACGGCCAGACGGCAACTCGCGGTGGTTGCCATGGTAACAGAATCCTGCATGGCACTACCGAGCACGCTGGCTGGCGATTACGCTTAAATTTGGTGTGTGGTTTGAGACCACACTTCTCACAATGTTGTGTTTAAATAACAGCAGACCAATTTCCTTGCTATCTGGTTTCTACGGGCTCGCTCGTCCTTCGCGGATTAAGGCGTCTTACTGAGTTTAAATTACCCATGCAACATATGGGGCATTATTGGCTCTAAGCGTACGCAAAATGTAGTCTAGTTTGAGAAAGCTGCTTTATCATCAGGCGCGATTTTCCTCTAAAAATCGGTGACCTTGCCCCACTTTAACGCTTGCCACGCAGCTGTGATACCACCCCTATCAGAACGTACTATACCAAAAACTAATTGATTCAATCGACCTATATTAATAGTAAAAAAATGGAACATCGATTGAGGTGAATGGTTTGCAGAATTTAAATAGGCTTATTTGAACAGCGTGACGGTCGGGTCGGGTCGGGTCGGGTCAAGTTTAAAGGGACATTGCCAACTCCGGAGGATTTCTAAAAAAGCAACTTAAATGAATGGTGGGGATCAACAATCGTGTTTGCTCTTCCTCAAACTTGCTTCTGCCGCACCTAAAGCAATGTATCAGCAATTTGTATTTATTTACTTCTGACTCCAAAACAATGGTCTCAAATGTGCCCAGCAATACATTCGTAGTGGCTGCTCTCATCTAGTTTGGCTGTCGAATTGGCGCAGCTGTTACGTGTCCAAGTAGCCCACTCAAAGCCGAAGAATCCGATTTCGTGAAGACTTGACCTTGAAAAGTATATGTCTGTGTCAGGGGCGCAGCCAGAGGTGAGACAGAGGGGCACGTGCCCCCTCCCCCTATTGGGCCAACTTTCACGCAAACAAATGATCGGTGACGTCCCCTTTTGCGACTTTTTAGGGGCCCTGCAAAATACCGATGCCTATTTTTTTTCGCGCCACTTTTTCAGAGGGCGTTTGCCGAGGAGGCACCTGAGGATGTCATGCCCCCTCTCTGCATGTAGCTGCGCTTCTGATCTGCGTTATAAGGTAACGTCACAAATCTCCTGCGGCCCCAAGGTCGAGTCATAGCCAGTCCTGCTGTTGTATTATTGAAGAGGCTAAGGTTAATGACAACACAATTGATTGCCTAGTCATTTTATTTATAAAGTGCACTGACGCAATGGTGATGTTGAGTTTGCAAGATTAAAAAGAAAATCATAGTCCGAAAAGAAGCGATTCTAAAAAGTGATGAGGTGACTTCAATTTTACGAATGCTTGCCAAGCATTGAATGTTGCACATGTAATTTTTGATCTAATGCGGGAGTTTTGTGAACCAGATTTCGCAGGTAAAATAGGACATGCACTTAATCTACTGATACACACCCAAAACTAATTATTGGCTCGTGAGGGCGCTACATGGCGGAAAACCTCACGGGCGCTTCGCGCTCGCTCAGTAGATAGAGGTACCAAGGCAATGCGCGACACATATATGTGCTGATGTAATTCGGTCTCCGGGCATGCCGTGTAGTTAAGAGTCACATTTGAGCGTATGTATATATGCATTATGCAACAATGCAACAATGCGATCGCATACATACAACGATTAATGCCTTCGATTCCCAAGCCATTGCAAACTTACGGTTAATTATCTGCCTCGATTCCCTGCCAATGTCTTCCCTCTCAATTCCATCACCAATTCATGGCGAGATCAGTATTCTTTGCAAATTTACTATCACACGATGAGGAGCCGATGTTTTTTTCACTTCGAATCTAATGATTGAACGCATATACAGGGTGTAACAAAATTATCCGGATATCTATTTTTGCGCAGTTTCCGCTTGCACTCGTCCCTGTGTGGAGGTAGGAGCGGAAAAAATTTGTGAATCCGTACCTGCGCTTCCGGCCCACACTGCCCGGGTGACCTGACCTTTGGGCGGTGACCCGAGCCTCAGTACGGGACGGGTCACCGCCGGAGTCACCTGTCAGTTCTCGTCCAGGGCAACAATGAAAAAAGAATGCAGCCTATCCTTTCGCAGAAGATCAGAAGATCAACCAGAAGATCGTTTGACGGCAGCTGGTCATCAGCAGAAGGAAGCCAGCTGCACGTCTGGCTGAAACGTGACAAGCTGGGGCTTGGTCTGCAGACCCAGCCCGGCCGCGTGCCAAAGCCGGCTAAAATCCATCCCCAGCTGGCCAAAGCATACGTCCATCTGATGGTGGCGGAGACGAAAACGTTCCCAATGCGACACGGAAACACTGGCACCGACCAGCTCACCTAGGCAGGCTACATCGCAACCTCGCTACGGAATTTGATCAGCAAAATTCTACCCAATCCACCTGCGCAACAAATCCTGGCAATGAACGGGCCATCACATCACACAACTAGAAAGCGGACAACGGCACTTTTGGTATGAGCGAAAAAAACGAGTAGATAGTCCGGATAAAATTGCGTACCCCAGCTAGATTGAACCGACAGACGGACACAACAGATGTAAATAAAAACTCTAAAATAACAAGCTATCTATTATGCATAAATCAGATTAATATCGTCCTCATTATCTAACTGGTGTTAATCCATAGATATTCTAAATAAAAAATCAAGCTCCCAATAGAAAACGTCTGATGTGTAATTCGAAGTATATAATACATTTTCCCAAAGATCCAGCATGACCAATTTACCATTCGATAACCCTAAAGCTCAGTATAATGTGGGCGAACAGCAATGGTCCGAACACAGCAGCCCTGCTGAGAAAGTCTTCCACTCGTACCAAGGACAATGAGAACTGCGAAGTCAACTACTAAGTACGGAAAACCACCCACGCACACACACCCACAACCACAACACACAACAACACACAACCACACAACACACACACAACACAACACATCCACACAAACACAACACCAACACACACGACAATTGTTTTACTCGAAAGACATTCGGAGTGCAAAAAACCTGGCTAAGCGATTTATGCATGTGTCACGTTCCTATTGATTATGCCCTCGCGTCGGATGAATAGCCGAATTTGCCGACACCGCAAAGATCAGGCTACGAGTCGGCACAGCCGCTAATTGACAGTGGGCGACAGTTAAGGTAATCTGGGTCGCATTCACAACATGATATGAGGTGGTGCCATTAGCAAATAGCTACTTGTAATGAGCCTTTGGTCATATCTACTATATTTGAAGTGCAAACATCAGCACACGTCAAACTTGTCATTCAATACCAATGAATTGTGATAATGCCGAATGCGTGGCAGAGAACGACACCTGAAATAAGAAGGTACCAGTGGCCTACTTACCAATCAGCCGAGGGAACACATGCTTGAGGAGCACAATTCACAATTAAGAAATCCAAGAACCATATACAGAGGCTAATCACGAGCTCAAAGGTACTGGGTACACTGTCTGACCAAAAACGCTTGGTTCTGTTCTAAAAAATACCCACCGAAAAATACACAAATTTAAGCCACTCAATTTCTAGCGCGGAGATTGTTTACGTTTTACTTTCGTTTTCAATCTTAACTAATATTTTATACAGCTGCATCATTGGGAGCTGATGGACTGTCGCGTCTCCCTAACGTTTACAATAAAGTATTGTGTTGCTGTAGCTGCGCCCGTACCGGGGCGACCCGGCTCCAGCGGCAGCAGGGGGGCCAAAACCCAATAACCACCACGTAAAAAAAGTCAAAGGTACTGTAGAAAATCTGGGGCAGAAAAACCCGTTGAGGGGCCGACATCACACAGTTACTCGTCAATTGCACGAAGGTACTTATATAGATCGGACGGACGAGAAGGTTTAGCATAGCAAGCGGGTACAACACGTACTGGTGGCGGAGACAAGGCACTGGCCGTGTGTATCGTTCTCTCCCTCGAAGTCACCACGCATGATGATGTACATCGCACTGCTGACCCAAGCTGAGCACCCCTTCACAATGGGAAAGGCCTCAGTAAACACCTTCCCAGAGAGAAGAGGGAAGGAGAGCATCTACACTGACCAATTCGGCGGAAAACAGTCACGCTTGTAGAAGAGTTGCAGACAGAAATTCGATACAAATAATGTCGGTTAATAGAGGGCACACTAGTAACATATATGACCCAAATAACTAAATAATACAAAGATGATAAATAACTCCCCATAACCTTCTGTGCAGAATACTACATCCGCATAAGTTCTTGCTTTTGGAGATGGGTACCTTAAAGGAAACTAATTCCCTTTCTAATAAATTTTATCGACAGAGTGCCTATCTCCGGCCAGAAAAGCCATCAACACTGCCGACATACTGGAGAATTTCGACGAGTCGCCCGTGACATTCCCCTCTCCCCATCCCTTTAGAGTTGCGAAGTACACCCTTATTTTATATCTCAGGAACGGCTGAACCGATTGTGTTCGAATTTGGTGAGTGGTTAGGGACTTCTCAGCCACCGCCCTTCCACAAGTCAGGGGTGGGGTGGCTCTGCACGTGCACACTCCTATTATACATCTCAGAAACAGCTGAGCTGATTGTAATCAAATTTGGTGTGTGGTTAGGGACCTCTCAGCCACCACTTTTCAACAAGCCTCTGCACGCGCGCACCTTTTTGTTTCTCAGAAACTACTAATTGTCCGATTGAGTTGAAATTCACCATACATTTCCTTCGCACTCGCTCGTTCATCGCCAACTACGGCACCTTACTGGTTTCAGAATCATGCTTATTTAGCTAATTTTTGACGACTCAGGTGCAATTGATGCTCACTGCTCAGTGACCTCTGCAAGGTCATCTGAGGCCATCTGAGTTCATCAGCAATGTTTTGATGATAACTCTTGATACAATAAAGATAGAGACGAGCAAATGACACAAGCGTGTTCTGATCGTCAAGCCGCTTGGCCTCATATGCAATATGATCTACCTAGGTCACCAAATAACCTCGACATTAGATCATTTTTTAAGTTGACCTAACTAGGTCACCATTAGCATTGTTCAAAGCGCCTTGACGAGAAAAAACACAAACGGATGAATTCATCTTAAAAAGGTTCTTTATTAACGTAGCTAAAAAGACATCTTGCAGAGAAGAAGAAACAAACTATTATGCAACAAAAGATAGCACCATTAAAATTTAAACCCTTTGATGCAAAAAACTCTGGAAAAAGCCACAAACAATTTTCAATGGCCATTTTCTGAAGAGTTATGTCAAAAGCGAACTTTCCGAACTCCTGTCTTTCAGTTATGTATTCTAGCTCTCAGTAGTTTCCGAGAGATTTGTTTTTGTTTTTAATACAAAGATCTAAAAACTGGAAATCAATGACCTTGAATGACCTAATGATGACCTCTGGACGTGACCAATGAGCTGAAGCAAATGTTGAAGTACACTTACAATATCCGTGATAGAAGACTTTCAAAGCGAGTAGCTTTGATTTTGTCATACGCTCCATAGGAGCCAAATACTTTAATGTGCACCCCCATCGACAGTCTAAACACATCCCCCGGCACGGCGAAGGTGGCGTCGAGCACCGACACGGCGCGGGTTTTTGCAGATGTAAAAAGACGGATGTGTCGCATTTAAAATGCATAGGTTAATTACAATATGACGTACTAACTGGTTATTCGCTAGCGAACGACTATTGATTCAGAATGTTGAATCTCACAAATGGTTGTTAAGCATGTGTTATGTGGCAGCGTTTCGAAACACCGCATGATAGCTATTGTAACTGAAGTTACTCGGCCAGCTCCATGGCGAGAAGCCAGCTCACAGAGCTGCAGCAGTCTACGACCTCCGCTCGCCGTTTTCTTCACGATGATAAATCGAGCATTATATGTTGTCATTACCTACGGCGAGAGTGCCTCAGAACCTAACCGATGGAGGCGACTTCAGAAAACGACGCTGATTAATCGACAAAGCAATCAGCGAATCCCCAATTAAACCCTCCCAAGTGCAGCGGACGGCCACGAGCTGGACCAGCCGTGAGTCGCTGCTACTCCTCCAGGACGGTCCTCCTCGAGACGCTGGACCAGTCCGTGAGTCGCTGCTACTCCTCCAGGACGGTCCTCCTCGAGACGCTGGACCAGTCGTGAGTCGCTGCTACTACCTCCAGTCGTGAGTCGCTGCCTGAGCTTTCCTCCAGGGACGGTTCCTCCTCGAGACGCTGGACCAGTCCGTGAGTCGCTGCTACTGCCTCCAAGTCCGTGAAGGTCGCTGCTGCTCCTCCAGGATGGTCCTCCTCAGACGCTGGACGCAGTCGTGAGCCGCCTGCTGCTCCTGCCAGGAAAGACGGTCCCTCCTCGAGACGCTGGACCAGCCGTGAGTCGCTGGCGTACTCCTCCAGGCACGGTCCTCCTCGAGACGCTGGACCGGCCGTGAGTCGCTGCTTACTCCTCCAGGACACGGTCCTCCTCGAGACGCTGGATCCAGTCGGAGTCGCTGCTACTGCCTCAGGGACGGTCCTCCCGAGACGCTGGATCCAGTCGTGAGTCTCTTCTCCAGGATGGTCCTCCTCGAGAACGCCCTGGACCATCCGTTGAGTCGGCTGCTACTTCCCTCCCAGGACGGTCCTCCCTCGAACGCTGGACCAGTCGTGAGTCGCTGCTACTCCTCCAGGACGGTCCTCCTCGAGACGCTGGACCAGTCGTGAGTCTACTCCTCCAGGACGGTCCTCGAGATGCGAGACACGTCTCCCGTCGAGTCACAGCGAAAGCGTCAACAAAGGTCGGTTTGTCGCTCGACAGAGCCGCCATTCCTCCACGTTCACACTCACTCACGTCACACACGACATACCACACACCACATACACACACACTCGCGGCGTTGTAGCCGGTGACCGCGATTGACTGCAAATAGAAACGCACGCACGGCAACTGAAATTGGCCAAGGATCTGGCAAAAAAACAACACTTCCAATGGCGTCACCGAAAGCATGACTTGACTGGTTGAGAGTCAGCTGAACGTCCTACCTCAATACTACAAAAGTGTGCGGTTGTGGTGGCAGGACCACAGAAGGAAGCAGGATAGCGACAGTGCAGGAGTCCGTTAAGTAGTGACACCAGTGCGCAGTGCTGAGAGAAGAGAGTGCCGAGTGATTCTTCCCGATCCACAGGAGCTACCTTCACCGCCGCAAGGTACTGGAAGCAGTCGCTGGAGTGAAGTGCGACGGTCACCGGCAGGATCTGGAAACAGACTTCATTTATGAGCAAGGGAGTGTAATTAGTTCTATCAACGTGAAACAATGATTACTTTCAATACATCAATTGTACTTTTTCTGTGCAATGATGAAACAACTTCATCGAAAACTTTTTGAGATATAGCGAATTTACTAACGTCACTACGCACGATTTTGACACGAAAATCAGCTGCTCTTTAACTGACCACACAATGGCCATATATTAAGCAAGAAGCAAACCAAAAACTGTCAAAGGTAGAAGTAACAAGGGCTAAAACATACCTGTCTCAGATTTTTGCAATTTTTTGTTCTTGGCCATTAAAATGACAAGCAATCGAAAGATGATCACAAAATCAAAATTTCGAAAGATATGGAAAAATCAGTAGATGTGTCAGAAAACGCTCTGCAAACAACTACTATACAAAATTTCAAAATCATATTATTTTGAACTGAGTGATGGCATCTTAAGTACTGGTAACTACTAACGTCATAGTCTTAAATCGCGTTTTTTTGCTTTTACTGGTAAGATACAGCTAAATAAATGACAGCACTGCATTTTGGAGGCAACCTGGTTCAAGCACAAGGCCTTTTGACCCATATACTATATATAATATTTTATCAATTTTAAATGTTGACATTTTGTGACCTTTCTTTGATCTTAGCTTCACAATAACTTCATATGCATAAAGTCAGGTCGTAAAATGAGTACCTATCACTATCGAATTCTACGCGTAAAATGATCCATCAAACATGAGTTGCATGGTTTTCAAATATATTTTGCGAATAGGGAAATTTTGTGACCCGACCTTGACCTTGAACTTTGCCAACAATCTCACTTTCACATTTGATCTGACATGTGACCTCAATTTGACATTTTCGAGCGTGCTTTAGATTTGTCTCCTTAAGCACTTTTGAAAGCCACCTTGCGCGTCTTGCTGTGATCATTGGTTCGGAAGATAACCAGAGGGGCATTTACCCCCTCCCCCAGCCAATGGTGTTCAGATCAGACCCCAGTCAATGCCCAGTCAAACAAAGCAAGTTCTTATGAACAATGTCTGCAACATTTCAGAACAATATGCATTCACCAGCACTGGACAAAAATAGTATAGTATATTCAACCCAATGACTGTATGACATACCCAATAGAGTTATACATGGGGCGGCTATCCCCATGGCTGGCCGAACCCCATGGCAAATAGGGTGGGCCGGACTGGAAAATCTCTAAATCATGGCTGGCATCGGCTGGCATGGCATACGGCTGTGGCTGCATAGTCTACCTGTGATTTGTTTTGCATCAATCTTACCAAACCAATCATGGTTAAGAGAGGCATTGGCATGTTGGCATAATAGTAGACTGGAAATAAACACATAATATTAATTGACAAAAATCCTCACGGCTGGCCAACGGCCAGCCATTTATATTTGGGAGTGGCTGTGGCTGGCTGATGCCATGGCTGTGGGGTGGCTAGGCCAAGGAAAAGTGCAGCCATGTCGAACTCTAATACCCAACATGACATAGCCTGGGATTAAGATAGAATGGTGAGTCACGTGCACCTTCACATTCCACGTACTCCTGTTCTGCAGATGTCTTCCCATGTCGTCCAGCTGGCGCTCTGCGCTGCCTTAGTATACGGCTCGGCTGCCCAGCACGTCTCCTCGTACTCCAACTACTACCAGCCCAGCGGGCCCAGCTACCCGAGCGCCGCCGGATCGGACTACTACAACTACCGACGGCCGTCCGCCTCCCAGGGCATCATGAGCAGGTGAGAAACTCAGCCCTCCTCGGGGCTGGCCGGGACAGTGGCAGGGTCGGCAGGTCATAACAGCAGCGCAGATATCACAGTCCAGCGCTCCAGGCTGCCATAATTGGAAATATATATTACGCATTGGATTATATAAGTTGTTTCGTTGCAAGATATGACAAGATTTTAGAATATGATAAAAAACTTGCACTAGCGAAAAAACACTGAAGACAGAGCTCGTTACTGTTACTGATGAGCCAGGAAGTAATACAGTAATATTTCGCTCAAGATCTGGGGCAATTTGGCACGCTTCCTAATATGGCAGGTGAACACACAGGCGAGCATGTCACCCGCGGCGTCTCATACCAAATGCTGAATACAAACTTTGTCAAGCAGCCAAGCTCGGCAGGACCGGCACAACCGTCAAAGATAAGCAGCGCCTCGGGGGCTTATTAGCTACAGTTATTGTGTTGCTTAGGGCCGAGGTCACGGCTAGGCCAGTAAAACGAGGATTGTGGCGAAGGTAGAAGTGGATGGGATAAAATAAAATATGGGTAGTTCGATAACAGATGCGGGATGCAGATAGGTAGCTACGGATCCAGCGGGGGCGCTACTCCCTGAGACGGGTAGTGAAAAGGGCCTCCCGTTTGTTACCGGAAGGTGGGACCCGAGGGGGCGCTACTCCCCACACTGGTCGAAGCATGTGGGGCTTGGCTTCAGTTCTTATTGTCTCCAGTTCTTAGTATGCTTAAAGTCGTATTTGTATTTGTTCTGGAGTCATCCGATCAGTGCGAAGATATATAATTGCTGAATGCTTCTCGTTTCAAGAAGCTTAGATGTTCAAAATCTTGAAACTTCTCGCTATCAACGATGCTTAACCCACAAATCACTGGGGGTAGGGCTTTTTTAGCCCCCCCCCCCTAAGGAATATCTAGAATATCTTACCAAATAATGCTACTATCAACGCCAAACTACTTGTATCTGTCCTGGTAATCTTTTTACACCTTTTGTTGGACAAGATTGTTAATTTATATTGTTTGATATAGCTAAATTAGTTACGTCACTGCACACAATTTTGACACCAAAATTAGTTAAACTTTAAGAGACCGTACAAATGTCTTGTAGTAAACAAAACGGAATCCGAAAACTTGATAATATAGCAAATGTCAAGGGCTACAACATGTTGGTCTCGGATTTTTTTAAACCCTGTTTTTTACCCCTAAGATTTCAAAAAGATACTTTAAAAATGTCCAAATAATCAAAGCATTTAGAGGTGTTTAAAAAACATATATGTCAAAGATCTATACATTGTCAACTACCATACACAGCCTCAAAATAATATATATATTTTTGACTGAGTGATGATATCTAAGGTACGGGTTACTTATGACGTATTTTTTTATTTCGTTTTTTGGCTTGTTTTGACCAGATACAGACAAATAAATTGTAGCATCGTGTTTCTGAGCCAAACTGGTCCAGAAAAAAAATAAGCTACGGTGTTTTTTACGAGCGCTGCTTTTTACCTTTACATTGCATCATATTTTGTTTTGTTTTTTATATTTATATTTATATTTTTTCGTCGTTATTGACATCATTTTTACTGTATTGTGTATGTATTTATAGCGTGTTTTGCGAAGTATATCTTATATTTTTATATTTATATTGTAGCTGTACCTACTGTCTAATGTCCGTGCCTTTTTGACTTTACCTGTTAGTGGGGGTGACCCTGTTGGTGATCGCTTGAATAAATAAATAAATAGATAAATACATATATATTTACTTATCAATTTTACATTGTGATCATTTATGACCTGAATCTGACATTTGCTTGAACTTTACTTCACATACATAAAGTCACACGGTTTATTTTGTATAGATGTCGAGTTATACACGTAAAATAGTAAATAAAACATGTGTTGCATGACTTCGTATGTTTTTTTTTTTTGGCATAGTGAGTACTGACCTTATGTGTCCGGACCTTGACTTTAACGTTTTAGCAACAATCCCTCTTAAGCTCATTCAGGATGTGTATCATACCTTTGAGAGCACTCTGGGTGATCATGGTTGCAGCTGAAGGCTTTGAATGGAACAGTATAGCCCATAAACTCAAATAGCTCTTGTTTTAACTTTGACTTGACCTGTGACGTCACCAGTAATCTCTAGGGCAACAAAAATTAGTATACGTCGATGCGATTTCGTGGGCTATCGATTGCTCTTTAAGTCAGCGCGATCGTTTTATTAGTTTGGCAGATACAGGGGGTCTAAAAATGCTCCTCCCCAATGACTCGTGTTACAGAAAATACCACAGTGACTGCCGGGTTAAACATCTCTATTGAATTTGTGTCTTTTGGTTTCATTTAGCTGGTGCTGACCAACTACTAAGGCAACCTTCTTGGTGTATAAACCAGCTGCAAGTATCGATCGATTACGTTTATTCGTTTCAACCAAATATGTGAGTGAATAAGTGTTTAACTAACCCGCTCAAATACTCATAGACTCTCCTATTTGTTTCAGTCTGCAAGGCATTTTCCAGGGATTCTCGGACAGAAAATTCGAACCTGCATTCCTTGGTAAGTGCCAGAGTTGCCAGGCTGAGTAGCGGTACTCAGTGGCGTATTTAGAAATCCGCCAAGGGCGGGCAAGCCCTCAATGGGGCTCTCAAGCCAAACTCACACATGGGGGCGCCGTCAGCGAAAGATGTTGTTGGGCGGGTGTAGGCTCCGATAAATTTCCGAGGGCGCCATCCCAGCTACCGCATACCTCCAATGGCCCCCTCCGATGCACCTCTGAAGGTGCCATCCCACATAGCTCCGAAGGTAACCTCCGATGCAACTTTCAAAACTCGCTCTCCCCATGCCTTCAAAGGCGCCCTCCGATATACATCTGTTTAAGGCCCTCCCAAATATCTCCCAAGGCGCTATATGATACATCTCAGAGGGCCCTCTCCCAAATAGCTCCAGACACACACTCTGTGAAACCAGAGGCGTCCCGCCTCACATTCAGCGAATGACGCCTTTGGAGGTATGTAGGGAGGGCGCCCTCGGGCCTTGGATGTATGTATCTAAGGGTGTTTTTGGAGTTTGGACTATGTGAGAGGGCGCCTTCAGAGGTAAATCGTTTTGATGGGCGCCTTTGGAGGTATGTGGGAAGGCGTCTTCAGAGGTGTATCGGAGGGCGCCTTCATTCGCCTTCTCGTATATGCATCGGAGGACACCTCCAAAAGTGTATTCGAGGACGCTTTTGAAGGCATGTGGAGGAGCGCAATCGCGGAGATGTATTGGATAGCGCCTTTGGAGCCTGCAGAGTGTAGATATTTGGAAGAACGTTTTCGAAGGTGCATGGGGCGCTGTTGGAGGTATGTAGGAGGGCACCTTAATATTTGTATCGGATGGCACTTTGGGATGTATATGAGAGGGCGCCCTTGGAGGTATGTTAAAGACATACCTAACCGTAGAATTCCAGCAATGATTTATTTGCTGGCAGCAGCTTAAAGACAAATGAGCAATTGTATGTAGCTCAGTCCATGGTGCGTGTACGCAAATTTTCTATAGCTGTGGCTCCAATGTGGCACTGACATGTGTTCTGACCGACGTCTGACTGACATCTGACACACTGACGTCTAACACAGTGACGTCTGACACACTGGCGTCTGACTCACTGGCGTCTGACACACTGACGTCTGACTCACTGACGTCTGACACACTGGCGTCTGACTCACTGACGTCTGACACACTGACGTCTGACACACTGACGTCTGACACACTGACTGGTATCTGAGATATCGACTGACTGACTGACGTTTGAATTCTACTGGCTGTCGTCTGACTTCTGCTGACTGACGACTGATACCTTTGGATTGATGTTCTTCAATCCAACTGGCTGACAACGTCACTGCTGGCTGCCGTCTGGCACGTGTCTGGCTGACACGTGACACGTCTGACACGTGACATGTCTGACACGTGACACGTCTGACACGTGTCTGGCTGGCACGTGACACGTCTGACACGTGTCTGGCTGACACGTGACACGTCTGACACGTGTCTGACTGACACGTGACACGTGTCTGACTAACACGTGTCTGACTGACATGTGTCTGACTGACACGTGACACGTCTGACACGTGTCTGACTGACCGTGACACGTCTGGCACGTGTCTGGCTGCTGTGTTTCAGCTGCTGCTTCCCTCATCCTGCTGTCACGGATGTCTCCGGTGATAGTACCTATTTAGGGAGGTGCAAAGCACTAACAGTTCTAACGCCCTCGTCCTCAGGCCCCATTGGTGCGATACTTGGTCTCGTCTTCGTCGTGGCAGTGGTCGGCTACGGAGTCTACATCCTATCGGAGCTCAACTCGTCCGGCAGAGGACTGGACAGCGATGAATGGGAGGTGGACCACTCGGTCTGGATGGACCAGCTGCAGAAGGACTTCGAGGGCTCATGGACGACGGAGTAGGACATTATGAGCGCTTGTAGGCAGATGAATAGACCACTCGACAGATCCATACCGGCCAATGGCTTATGGCTTGGCGTTGTGGACGGTTTCGAAAGTGGCAAGGAACTGTTAGCTCTCATGATATTGTTTTCCGTTGTTGTTATGTTTCGGTTGCGTTGAGTACTGAGGTTGCATTTATGAGCTTTTGACAGCTGAGTACCTAATGTGTTATTGGTTTGCTTGTTATTACGTTCTTAATTGCGTGTTCTAATGTTAAATACCATCTTATTTGACGTGTCTCGAAGAGAATGTGACGTTCAGGTGAATCAATTGTGGGGTTAATTCTAAAACCCTGCATGCGACAAATACAGTAAACTGACTCACACGTTATTGTATCACAGCAGTTCAAGGACACTACATCCGAGCCGGAGCATATTGAGCGTGACTGACACAAAATGTCAACTCACGAGACCATCGCAAAAAGCGTACGATGGGAGGCACGCGGGCTTTGACCCTCGCCAGTGCAGGAGGGGTGGGGGCATCCTTCTCATTTATTTTATTTTTTATCTCGAGAATATCTCGCGTATTTATAAGTTTATTGCAATTAAACTTTCAGTATTGTACTTTTGAGCAATTGGACACATACTCTAAAAACTGCAAGCATCTGCTCCCCAAGAGTCAAGACTTATGATCTATGACCTGTTTCTCAAGGTCATTTCAGCGCAATTGGCGTCCCGTAATATCGATGTTTGTAATGTGTGCAGTTTCCGAGTGTTTGAGGTTCAGGAGCGTATGCACAGGTGTCAACACGCGCACTGGAGAGGGATATACCACTTACACGCACTGGAGGGGGAGGCACTTAAGTGCCCCCCCTAAGATCTCTGAAAGTATGACATCTAGAACAATCAAACTTACAGGGTATGTAGGTACTATGATGATCTACATTTTCTACATTTTGGATGACCTTAGATTAGTATATGATCAAACAAGGTCACGAATGTAAATTCTGGACAAATGTCGCATTTTTTAATTTGATCTCTGTGACGTCACAGGTCACTAGCAATGTGTCTTAAGTTATGTCTGGGGATAACCATTGGCATTGGTACCGAAAGGCGTTTGAATCATCCCGATCCGACTGTTGGCTATCTTTGCCTACCTCGATTCTGGCTGCCATTTTGGATTTAAAACGTATATAACTCGAAAGTTGACCGACCAATTTTTAATTTGTTGCGTCAAACAATCCGCTATTGATTTGGCGTAAATGTCGCACAAGCCCCACCACCCTGCTCTGCTTTGTTTCAGAAAATTCGAGCTATTCACCCAAAACATGTGGACGGGGCGACGCAAAAGTCCATGCGCGTGAGAATGTGTTATCCATGCGCGTTATCCATCCATGCGTCCATGCGCGTGTTATCCATCTCCATATACGTGTTATCAGGAGACATTGATGGTCTCCACAGACAGACAGACAGACAGACAGACAGACAGACAGACAGACAGACAGACAGACAGACAGACAGACAAGGAAGACAGACAGACAGACAGGACAGACAACAGGACAGACAGACAGACAGACAGACAGACAGAACAGAAGACCAGACAGACAGACAGACAGACAGACAGACAGACAGACAGGACGACAGACAGACAGACAGAAGACAGACAGACAACAGACAGACAGACAGACAGAACAACAGACAGACAGACAGACAGACAGACAGACAGACAGACAGACAACAGACAGGACAGGACGACAGACAGACAGACAGACAGACAGACAGACAGACAGACAGACAGACAGGACAACAGTACAGACAGGGACAGACAGACAGGCAGACAGACAGAACAGACAGACAGACAGACAGACAGCAGGACAGAACAGACAGACAGACAGACAGACAGACAGACAGACAGACAGAACAGACAGACAGACAGAAGACAGACAGACAGAAGACAGAACAGACAGACAACAGACAAGACAGACAACAGACAGACAAGACAGACAGACAGACAGACAGACAGACAGACAGACAGACAGACAACGAGAGCAGACAGACAGGACAGACCAGCACAGACAGACAGACAGACAGACAGACAGACGGACAGACAGACAGACCAGACCAGACAGACAGACAGACAGACAGACAGACAGACAGACAGACAGACAGACAGACAGACAGACAGACAGACAAAAATGTTAATGAAACGGAGATTTTCGATAACCTGTGAAGACTCTGCAGTTCCTGTAATATTTTGTGACTCTGATTTCAAATATGGCACTCATTTCACATAATTAAAAATTTGTTGATGTAGTTTTTAAGAGTTATCCAGAGGACTATTACTTTATATATTACCAAATTCAGATTTGTACTAAAATTCCAGATTAAGTTCATAATAGCCGTTTTCACGAAGGATTTATTTTTACCCGGTAGTACCAGGTAATATTTCGTGCTTTTTGGGTAATTGGGTCTAGAAACACGGCTTTTCCCAGATTCTTTTGGTATAAATTGAAACTGTATGAATTCATGTGCAATTATCTGCTCTTACAATGCGAAATGCCCCGTTCGCTTTCTTCGTATAATCAAATTCGTAAACACATACTACCGGGTACTACCGGGTAGTACCTGGTAGTACCCGGTAGTACCCGGTAGTACCCGGTAGTACCCGGTAGTACCCAGTAATATTTGTTCATGAGTTTGATTATACAAAGAAGCTAACGGGAAATTTCGCATTGTGAGAGCAGATAAATGTACATGAATTCATAAAGTTTTAATTGATACCAAAAATATCTGGGAAAAGCCGTGTTCCTAGACTCAATTACCCAAAACGCACGAAATATACCGGTAACTACCTGGGTAAAAATTATAGAAATAATATAAATAAATAAGAAAAAATTTTTAATAATAAAAAAGAAAAAAAATAAATGAAACATAATCTTTTTTATTTATATAAAAAAAAAATTAATAAAAACCTTCGTGAAAACGGCTGAATGACTCTTGTCCGCCTCTGTAGCTCAGTGAGAGAGCGCTGGACCTCCTGACCTACCAGGTAATGGAGCCCGGCAGATGCACTTGGACACGGGTTCGAGCGCTTCGGCGCTCCCTATTTGCTCCTGACTGGGATGGCCTGCGGCCGGTGGCAGCGGTTGCACTCAAGGCCAGGTGACGTCAGTGAATAGGGCGGACCGTGTCCAGGTATGTCAGGCACGTAAAACTTTCGTCTCGAAATTCTGCCGGCCAACAGGAATTGCGCAATCGGGAGGGGTGGTCAGTACCTGTGCAACAAGCTCTGCTTAGCGCGGGTCCTGATCTCAGAAAGCCATCCATACAATAGATTCGGACTAAATTTATAAAAAGTATAACCTAAATGTTTATTCGCGATTCTAGTTCAATTATGATTTAATATATACACATGCGCGATTTCAATGGCATCCGGGTCATTAACATGACCTAAGAGGTCATCTAATGACCTAGGACTCTAAAATTGGATATCAGCGCCTTCTTCTAATTACATGCAACACGCCCATTTTTTTAATCGAAAATCTTGCTAAATTAGGGGCGAAACGCCAGG
>VOPJ01002021.1:0-26100 GCA_014673585.1 Semibalanus balanoides
TCACCAGCACGTATTTGATAATAACTTTGCACGTTTAAGGCGAGCTTTAAAGGGACTGTCCCACCTGCTAAAAAGTTCTCAAATGTACGCCGCATGTGGTGTTAAATATTATTATGACATTTGTTTCTCACAAACAGTGCTCAATTTCATTAAAAAATAAGCTTGAATATTAGGGCTGATGACGTCATATGAAGGAATTTCGGGAATAGAGAAAACCTTCACGCTGCCATATGTACGGCTAATATATGGCCAAATGTAAACAAGTCGACTAATCATCAACATTTAGTAAGAGTGACGACGTCATCGCTCATGGGTCCCCCGTTCAAAATAACACTGGGGAGCTGGGAAATTGTTACAGATGTAAAACCAACTCAATTTCTTTGTTGATTCGACCCTCGTGGTTGTTTTAACTTATACTATCAATAATTTAAAATGCTAGCACGGAAAAATGCTATCTCAACTCAAATGCCTATAATGTTAAGGTGAGGACAGTCCTTTAATACACCTCAAGAAATACTTTCTCACATGCCTTCAGAAGTGCCCTTTGATAAACTTCGAAGACGCCCCTCAAACATACTCCAAGGCGCCCTCCGCATATACATCCCAAGATGCTCTTCGATGCAAATATGAAGGTACCCTCCTACATAACTCCAAAAGCGCCTCCCCATGCACCTTCGAAAACGCTCTCCCAAATATCTACACTCTGCAGGCTCCAAAGGCGCCCTCCGATACGTCTCCGATGGCAACCTCCCACATACCTTCAAAGGCGTCCTCGGATACACTTTCGGAGGTGTTCTTCGATACATATACGATAAGGCGTATGAAGATACCCTCCGATACACCTCTGAAGATGCCCTCCCACATACCTCCAAAGGCGACCACCGATACGATTCATCTCTGAAGGCGCCCTCTCACAAAGTCCAAAAGCACCCTCAGATACATATCTACGATGCCCGTGGATGCCCTCCCTACATACCTCCAAAGGCGTCATTCGCTGAACGTGAGGTGGGGCGCCTCTGGTCTCACAGAGGGTGCCTTTGGAGCTATTTGGTTGGGCGCCCTCGGAGATGTAGGTACCATAGGGCGCCTTTGGAGATATTTGGGAGGGCGCCTTCAGAGGTTTATCGGAGGGCGCCTTCAGAGGTGTATCGGAGGTCGCCTTTGGAGGCGTGTGGGAGGGCGAGTATTTTAAGCTGTATCGGAGGTTACCTTTGGAGTTATGTGGGATGGCGCCTTCAGAGGTGCATCAGAGGGCGCTATTGGAGGTATGTGGTAGCTGGGAGGGCGCTCTCGGAAATTTATCGAAGCCTACCCCTCCCCCCGCTCAACAACATCTTTCGCTGACGGCACCCTCATTTGTGGATTTGGCGCCCCTTGAGGGCTTGGACCCCTTAGCGGATTTATAAATACGCCGCTGGAAAGAAGTATATACTAATTTTGTATTCCTGCGTCGTTCACAATCGAGCCTGACACTTTCAGATTTGAAATGATGAATGCGGCCAGCGTGCTCCAAGTAACCGAGTGGTGGGTGTTATGTATGGGTGTAGGCCATTGTAGACCAGTGACGTGGGAATAGGGGAAGGGATAGAGATGCTCCAGCCTCCCAACTTTGCCACTTTGTAACACTAGCGCGACCTAAGGAACCTGGTCAGCAGCCATGACTGAACCAGTTCCGCGCTCCTGCTGCACATACCACAGGGGCGGCGCCACAGGGGGGGGGTCAGTTCGCCCCCTGTCTTTGGGCAGGGGGTAAACATATCTTTCTGCCTCCCTCTCATTTAAGGAAAGGGAGGCAGAAAGATATGCTTCAAAGAGGCCCTATCTCGCAGGCCCCATCGCGGAAGTCACAGGGTCCTTGGAAGCCAGAGGGGTCCTATGGAGGTCAGAGGGGGCCTCTGAAGAGTGAAGGCCAGAGGTGAGAGGAGGCCATCTGAATTCTGAAAGCCAGAGGGGTTCCTCTGGAGGTCAGAGGATCTTATCTCCCTTGAGGCCAGGAACCCATGTAGGTCAGGAAATTTCGAATTCACCACCGACAAAAATCCGTGGCGCCGCCTCTGCGGTGTAGACCTTGTCCCGTTGCTTGATTTTACGCACGCTGACGCTGTGCTGAACACTCCGCGGTTTTCAACCCTCACAACGTGCTCTGTCTAACTGTCCTTCACTGTATGTCCTCACTGTACCCGCGGGCGCGATATAGCCTTCGTTGTTGGTGCACCCATAACTAACAATCATCACTGTACCCGCGCGTTGCCGCCAGGTGGCACCATGTACAAATATTTCGTGAAGATTGTACCGACCATGTGGCAGAGGAGCGACGACTTCACCTTGTTCACCAACCAGTTCTCCGTCACCCGCTACCACCAGGTATGGTCGCTGGCTGTCAGTGAGCTGCTGTCCTGCTGCTTGCTTTGTACGGTGGTACCCTATGTGCTAACTGCTGACCATGTGGGTAACACATGTGTGACAAATATATGGGCCCCATTTGAGCTTGGTTTGGCGAGACTATCACATGTAACATAGGTTGTACAGTCGAGGTCGAGGCTGTCCCCCTCCCTCTACCCAGTCCCAGCGTGACGGGTCGGCCGGCCAGTGTGTGTGTGTGTGTGTGTCAGCTGTCACGTATTTGTGACGTGTTTCAGGCTCTGAATGAGTTCTCCGACGGAAGTTCGGCTCCTGGAGTCTTCTTCGTCTACGAGTTCGCACCGCTCATGGTCAAATACACGGAGAAAGTCAAGTAAGGCACTTCTCTCATCCCTTTGAATCGTGCAGTTGATCTAAACGGCCATGGTTTGTGTGTACTGTCACACTGTGTGTGTGTGTGTTTTTTAATAGGAATGTTCACAGAAACACGGAGAAAGTCAAGTAAGGCACTTCTCTCATCCCTTTGAATCGTGCAGTTGATCTAAACGGTCATGGTTTGTGTGTACTGTCACACTGTGTGTGTTTTTTATAGGAATATTCACAGAAACATGGCTGGCATTGTGCTGGATCTGTATGTCCTGTGTGTGGTTAACAGAGTGTCTGCGGCGTTGGCAGGTCGTTAGGCCACTTCGCCACCAACCTGTGCGCCATCGTGGGCGGCGTGTTCACCGTGGCCAGTCTTCTAGACGCCGCCATCTTCCACTCGGTGCGCGCCATCCAGAAGAAAATAGAGCTAGGCAAACAGGGCTGACCACCGTCTGGAAGAAGATGGCGCTGGATGAACAGGGCTGACCGCCGTCTGGGAGAAGAAACACGGACATATCTTCTCTCCGATAACCGCTATCAGGACAAACACGGCTGAGTACCGAGTACCGACACTGCCGACGCACAGTATTGTGGCAAAAACCAGGCTCCACGGTCGGCGAACGAACTTGTCTGGGCTGTCAGCGGCAGTGCGGATGGAAGTGAGCCGAACACTCAGTGGCAATGAACTGGACTGCCAGTCAGCTGCCGGTTTTTGCTGTGTGGATGTTTTGTACTGTCGTGTACCGCCGGATGGAGGTGCAGAACGGTCGCCTCGGTCCTGTTGATGATGGAGGTGGTCCTACAGTCGCGGCTGGCGGTGGTGACGATCCGACCCGCGCGTCCAAAGACGGCGATTCCGGGGACGATATCCGCAGCCGGGAGGACGTGGTTATACTGTGATGGACGGGCATGATATTCAGCAACGCCCTCAGGCTAGTTTTATAGCACGGTGTATCGCGAGCATTCCAATCTATACCGCGAGGAAGGACCGACAATATAGACAGATGTTCTGACATATTGCAGGCGTGCGGTGTCCTAGTGAAATTTTTTGATTTTGTACCACGCATGAATTCGGATGTTGGTGATGTCAATATGTTTGCAGATTTATATATCTGGTGCCCATGTGAGAGTGGTGTGCTGTTATTTTTCCGTTTGCTTGTGGATATGATAGGAAGCGAATGGGTGTCGTGTGAAGTGCTTTTGTTTTGCTAAAATTTTAAATCTCAGGATTTCCGTGTGATGTGATCTTTGATGACATCGTGCGGCCGAAGGACAGGAGAGCCGCCGGTTCTATAGCTGTGTTGTTCGTCGAGACGTGACCAAGTCTGGTCGAGAGGTGTGAGCTGGAGCCAACATTCTGCTGCAGCTGCCTTAGAACCCGGGGTGTTTGCGGGCTCCAGTAGTTGTTTTGTATTGCCGTGTCGGGTGGTGTAGGAACAACAATCGGTGACGTCACGTGGCGTTTTGCTGCGTGTTTTTGGTGCTGGTTACTGTACGGACGTTTGTTTAGACTGGTAACGGTGAGAGCCAACTGACGGCATGTTATCCAGATACGGGAACGAAGCCGACTTTGGATTCCACCTCACATACATAGTCACCAATTTGTCCGCGCTTACTTCGGCCGGAGATTCAGAGTTTTAAATCTGCGGCTTTTGACCTGGAGATTTCGAACTTGAAATTGCTGGTTTCAGTTTCGTCTTCGAAGTCACATGAGCCCGACTCTGTCGCTCTCTCGCTCTCTGAGACTGGTGCCATCGTGTGTCTGACACCCGCTGGCGCTTGTTTTAGCGAACAGGAACACCGTGGCATCAGTGTGTGACTAGTTAATATTTATACTCGTCTTTTGGAAGCATTGTTGGTGGTCTACGATCTGTTGTGTTCCGGTTTTAGGTGTACAGCCGTTGCACGCTACCCACAGTATTGGTCACACCTGTTTTGTTTGTCTGCCGTCGCTGAAATAGTGCCCCATCCTAGTTATTTTCCTTAGTATACGAACTGTGATCCCATGCATCTGTATCCATCACATTGCGACTTCCGGCGGTGTAATACACATGAGGTTTAAGTTGTCGCTTGTGCGTTTCTAGCTCGCGGGTGCGATCCACGAGAGCGTTCTGGGCTCCGTGGACCGAGGACCGTGACTGATTTGTATCGAGTTATCATGCCGATCAATATAAGTTCTAGAAAAGAAAAGAAAAAGTTGGATACAGTCAGGGCCAATTAGCCATTCTCTCCCGCATGTGTGTATACTTCTTTTGTTTTGATTAGGATCAGGCCGTTTCGGCCGGCTAGGGCGTAGCGTAGCCATAGGATACTGGATGAATGAGCATAAAAAAGTTGAACAAAATGAAATGCCGACTGTACTGTTCTGTTCATGAACTTTCTTGTTCATGAGCCTGCTTTATCGTTCTCTGACTTCATGAGCTCGTTTTACCTAATATTGTTCGTATGCAGCGAGTATGACCCCTCGTGACATATAGGTCATGGTGGCGGGTGCAACCGGTCCGACTGGTTTGTGCGAGGCACGGATCTGACCTGGACTACGGGTGGGTGGGAGGGACGGGTAGAGCGGGTCGGCGACCGAGCCGAGCCGGAGACCGGAACGGAAACCAGGCGACGGTGCAGTAAGCAGGATGGCTGAATTGCTGGCCGAAATGGGGACACGGCATGACAGTCAGGAGCGGACAGGCCCGCCAGCGGGGCGAGTAATATCAGCGGGGCAATCATAGGTGTCAGCTGCCGCAGTAGTAACGGGTCGAGGCGGCCGCAGCAGCATCAAAATGGACAGAGGGTAATCAGACATCAATAAACCACAATAATTAACGGGTAGTGTCTCCAAGCAAACGTTACCAGTTACCAGTTACCACTACCACCTCGAAGTGTGAGGTCCAACATGCTAGAAGACTAAATATATTTGTCAGATTACTATCACACAATATATTAAGACACAGTGCACCAATACATCCGGTGGCGGTGTCTTCTGAATACGATTGGTTGGGCTCCAATGCTAACTTTAGAGATTGTAAAGTCATTCTGACCATGCAACGCCATAGACCATGAATACATCTAGTTACACTTTGTCATCGTTAACTGGAGCACCACCCATGACGCACAGTTCGGAGAGTTACAGACAGAGCTCGCGAAGCACACGATGATTTTCTGACGTTCGACACTTAGCTCTCCGTTTGCCGGTCTCTACCCAGTAGTCGGTACCGTCCGTTTGCCAGTCACTGCCCCGTACCGTCCGTTTGCCGGTCACTGCCCAGTACCGTTCGTTTGCTGGTCACTGCCCAGTACCGTCCGTTTGCCGGTCACTGCCCAGTACCGTCCGTTTGCCGGTCTCTGCCCAGTACCGTTCGTTTGCCGGTCACTGCCCAGAACCGTCCGTTTTCCTGACAGAGGCACGCACGCTCATACACTTCGCAACCGGACACGAGACGAGCTTTTATCTTATGGCAGGTTTCTCAATTAGTGCCGCCACACATTCACCGCGGTGTGCGAAGAACAATGAACGATCTGAGTGCAAGGAAACAACAACTGTTTGGAAACAAGGAAACAACATTTTTAAGACACCAAGGACCAATGGTGACGGCCTTTGCAAAACATGACGCTGATTAAAGATGATACGTAGAAAAGCTTGCTCAGTGCGCAAACGTCAGCCCTTTTCGTCCACAGACTGAACGGAAAACATTTCATCTAGTACGATCACCAGTCACTGGAATGCGTGCCTTGCCTGACGTCCGTTTCCTCCTACCTGGCAGCTCCGTCCGACGTCTAACGTCCGTCTCTGCCTACCTGGCGGCTCCGTCCGACGTCTAACGTCCGTCTCTGCCTACCTGGTGGCTCCATCCGACGTCTAACGTCCGTCTCTGCCTACCTGGTGGCTCCGTCCGACGTCTAACGTCCATCTCTACCTTCCTGGCGGCTCCGTCCGACGTCTAACGTCTATCTCTACCTTCCTGGCGGCTCCGTCTGACGTCCTGAACGTCCGTCTCTGCCTACCTGGCGGCTCCGTCCGACGTCTAACGTCCGTATCTGCCTACCTGTCGGCTCCGTCCGACGTCTAACGTCCGTCTCTGCCTACCTGGCGTCCTGGCGGCTCCGTCTGACGTCTAACGTCCGTCTCTGCCTACCTGACGGCTCCGTCCGACTTCTGACGCTCCGTACGACGTCTAACGTCCGTCTCTGCCTACCTGGCTGCTCCGTCCGACAGTGTCCTAGGATTGGGAATTTAGGGTGTAAAGCGACACCCTACAATAAATAATATTCCACTCCTTTTGCCCAATTTGAAGGTCTATTTTCCACTCCTGTTCCCTTTTGAGATTATTTTTCACTAATTTATTTTCATATGTAAAAAGCCAGAAAATTGGTAAAGTTTTATTTAATAACAAGAAGGGTTATTGCTGCCGAAAGTTGAAAAAGGCTCTTCCCACATAACACACCAATGTGGGTACCACATGGTAATATCGCGGGTTAGCCCACCTTGCCCACACGGCTATTGATATGGGCTTCCCACATCCGTACCCACACGGTTTTGGAGGCGATTACACATGGTTACCATGTTGGGCAGCCCACATGGTTCCCATATAACGCTACCACCTTGATGTTTTGCCCTATGGTAGCTGTATGGTTTCTGGATGGTTTACCATATGACAAGCCCGCAATGGTAAATATAGAAACGTCGTCAATGACCAATCGCACCCATGTGCAAACAAATGGCCTAGCCCAAATTGGTTTCCCATGAGTGAATTCCTCCCGTCTATCGCGCTGAATCAATAATTTTGCCAAATAAATTATTGCGCATAATGAGATTCATGTGATACGACTGACCTATAATATGTGGGACAGCCTGCTCCGGTCCGTTCAGAACCACTGCAGCAGCCATGGGTTGAAGGAGGGAGACTTCAGTGGGTTATAATGGTAACGCTGACCGGTCAGCCGCCACTGGACAGGCCCTTCCCCGCAAACGAAGCTGCGAGGGGGCCCTGCCAGCCGACGTCATCACTCTCGGGAAAACGGCAGCGTAGACCGACTCTTGCCGGTGGAACAATGCCCACTAGACCGGGATGACGATGTTATCAACCCGTATATAAGATGGAAGTGAGCTTTTTTTGGTTTGGTTTAGGGAGAGGACCGTTCGGCCGTTTTCGGACCATTGCCGCAGCATGGGATGAGGAGAAAGGGGTAAAGTGGGTCAAATGAACCGCTGACCGGGCAGCCGCACCATGAAACAGGCCTTCCCCGCAGGACGAAGCTGCGAGGAGGGCCCACGCCTCATGAACGACGGCCAACCACTCCCGGGGGACGGCTCGAGGGCGTCACTTTGCCCGTGGCCAGCGGCCACCGACCCGGGTAACGCGGCGTGACAGGGATAGAGGACTCGGCAGCGGGAGATTCAAGGTGATGTGGAAGTGAGCGCGATCGACACTTCTTATCACTTTAATTCCATACAAGTACGTCTGAGTTTTGTGAAACTGAAGATGAAGTTGCAATTACAAGCAGATGACGGATGAACAAAGGCAATAATAATAATGTGATCATTCGTCCACCAACTCAACAAGTCCGCTATGAAAAGGTATCAGTGCACGCACAAAAATAAATGACGAAAACCACAGCAAAATGACTGGACCTCGAAGCAACTCCATCTATTGAGAACTCTAGATGCTTTGTTTGCCCACGGCCTTGCCCATCCTAAAACCCATATGGAGCCCACCAGGGATGCCCACAGCCTTCCCTGTGCATTTTGCCCACGTTGCCCGATCTTAAAATCATATAGGACCCATCTAGGTATATGCCATTGTCCTACCCATCCACATGTCACAATTCTCGCCCATCCAAACCATATGGGGCCCATATTTAGCCCATGATCATTCCCATGTCTCCATGCCCTGCTTGCGCCCACGTCGCCCATTTAAAGCCCATATGGTCCCATTATGTGTGTTATGTGGGTTTTAGAGGTATAATTTCCACATCTTTTTCCTGACTTTCAGTCTGAATTTCCACTCGGCACCCTGTCTCTAAAACAATCCTAGGACACTGCCGTCCGACGTCTAACGTCCGTCTGTCTTCCTGGCGGCTCCGTTTCTGCTTCGGGAACTGCCCTTGTAGCTCTCTAGCTGGCGGTTCTCGATTCGATGTACTAAGTCGATAGAAGTTTTTGATAGTCTGTGTGCTTTCTTCATAGCATGCTTCCTCTAATTAGCATATTTCAGATTATGCTAAGCATTTTCGGCAGAGATAAACATTTTTAAATTACCGGAAACTGAGCGGTTTGTACTCAGTAGTCACTGGAATGGACGGGACCCAGGTCATGGTCTGTTTGGAGATGGTCATGGTCTGTTTCGAGATGGTCATGGTCAGTTCAGAGATGCCCAGCCCCCCACCTCCGGCGGGGGGGGGGGGGGTCGGTTCCAGTCCCGTTGTAGGGCTGCGTGATCCTATGCAGCAGTCACACACAGGCGGCGGTCAGGCCGGCCGTCGGCGCCGGCCCGGCAGCGGCGGCGGCAGCGGCGGCGGCGGTGGTCGGACGGCAGTGGGTCAAGCCCAGCAGCAGCCGGCAGATGTCGCCAGTGTCATGCGGCGTGCCGTGTGCAGCAGAACACTGGACAGTAAGGCAGGGCGTCTGCACCGTGCAGGGCGGGGGTGATAGAGAGACGGACACTGGATTCCTACAGTGTCCGTCTGCCGAGTGCTGTGGGCGACCGTCAGCCGAGACGAGTTGAGTCCGGAGTGCCCGGACCTGACCGGACCGGAGTGCCAGGACCTAACCTGACCGGAGTGCCAGGACCTGACCTGACCGGAGTGCCAGGACCTGACCTGACTGGAGTGCCAGGACCTGACCTGACCGGAGTGCCCGGACCTGACCGGAGTGCCAGGACCTGACCTGACCGGAGTGCCCGGACCTGACCGGAGTGCCCGAACCTGACCGGAGTGCCAGGACTTGACCTTACCGGAGTGCCCGGACCTGATCTGACCGGAGTGCCAGGACCTGACCTGACCGGAGTGCCAGGACCTGACCGGAGTGCCCGAACCTGACCGGAGTGCCCGGACCTGACCGGAGTGCCCGGACCTGACCGGACCGGAGTTCTAGGACCTGACCTGACCGTAGTGCTGACCTCTGGAGGAGAGGGTCAGACAGCTGGCTGTCAGCTGATCTGAGCTGAGCTGAGCCTGGAGCTCAGCTGAACCCAGAGTCCCCGGACGGGCCTGACCTCTGGAGGTGAGTGTTAGGTAGCTGACTTTTAGCTGAGCCCGGAGCTGAGCCCGGAGCCGAGCTGAGCTGGCCCCTGAGTCTGAGTCAGCCACACACGCCGCCGTCAACACCAGCTGACGGCTATCGCCTGTCCCTGTGCCGCTGACTCCGGTCCAGGTCGCGGAGCCGTTCGGAAGTGGCGCCATCGATAGGCTGGCTGCCGCAGCGCGGTCTCAATCACCCTGAGTGACGTCAGTGGGGGACAACAGACAGCTCCCAGTGTCCAGCTCAGTTCCAGCGCCCCCGTGCAGCTCTCCTGTCACTCTCCGCCCGGTATCAGCGCTCTCTCCTCCCGTCCAGCCCTCATGTGCCCACCAGTCGCTGCCCAGCTCCTGTACCCCGGGCCCAACAGTCGTCCCCCACCGCTGGCAACTCCGGAGCGGCCCAATCTCATCTACCCCCCCTCATCATGATCTCGGTCCTCATCTACCGGCTGTTCTTCCGCGGTGGTCGTCACCGCGGCCTCTACGTGCTGACGATGGCCGCCTACTACAGCATGTGCTTCATGCTGCTCTCTGGCCCGCTGGCCATGCTGGCGGATCTGGGGGAGGAGGCTCCGCCGCCGCCGCCCGTGCACGAGGTGCCACTGTCGGAGGTCACCACGGCCAGCCTGCGGCTCCGCAGGGTCAACGACCGCTGGGCTCTGCGGGCTCGGATCGTGGAGCGGTACTGCCGCGAGAACGGCCACACGCGCACACACAGGTCAGTCCAGCGGCGACAGCAGTGGCGGCCGGTTAACGGACCTGTGACGCCGTCTCAGGATCAGCACCTCTACTGACCTCTGTCCTGTATCTCAGAACCTCTGCTGTCCTGTGTCTCAGAACCTCTGCTGACCTCTGTCCTGTGTCTCAGGAACCTCTGCTGACATCTGTCCTGTGTCCTCAGAACCTCTGCTGACCTCTGTCCTGTGTCTCAGAACCTCTGCTGACCTCTGTCCTGTGTCTCAGAATCTCTGCTGACCTCTGACCTTCCCCAGCTCTTCCCCGCAGGCGACGTCTTTAGGGGGGGGGGGGCGTCGCCATGATGACCGGTTGATTGTAGGTATCGTGTTTAGGATGCCTCAGGACCGGTGGTCACAGTACACTGACGTCTGTATCGTGCCATGGGCATCTAGTGACCTCTGTTTCCCTCCTCAGGACCGCTGGTCACAGTATACTGACCTCTAAGCGTCACAAGCTGGCCTCCTGTGCCGCGGGCGACACCGCCGACCATTTCTGGCTGAGGACCTTCACCCGACTGGCTCGACACGACCCCAACCACCGCTGCGCCGAGCACCTCAACGGTACCGGTACCGGATGCGACATGACTAAGGGCGTGTTCTGACCGTCGATTGGCGCGGGGATTGGGAATCGGTAGATCAATTATTTCTACCGATTCCCGAAGCAAAGAGTTAACAAGAACGTCAATGTATAAGTACATTGCGAACCGGGTAGAGTAAGTGCAGTCCAAGGCCGCCGGGAATTCCAGGGATTCCTGCAGGGAATGTGTAACGGTCAGAACACAGCTAAGGCCAGAACTTGGCCTAAGGACGGGTCGGCGTGTGCTGTGTGTGTGTGTGGTGTGTGGGGGGGGTTCAGTGTAGATTTTCGGGGTTGTCAGGTGTGCATGAGCTCAGTGTCAGCGCAGCGTACTGTTAAGTCGTTGGACGGATCCCGTTGGCGGGACATGAGCGGCGGCGTATGACCGTGGCGCGATACCAGTCAGTCTATCTCCCCAATCTCACCCGTATGGGCTCTGACCGTGCCGCTCGGCGCGTGTCCCGGCCCCACGTGTGTCCCGGCGCCGTGTGTGACCCCATGTGTGACCCGTCCCCGTGTATGACCTGTATGTGACCCAGCCCCGTGTGTTACCCGTGTGACCCGGCTCCACGTGTGACCCCGAGTGTGACCTTTTCGTGACCTGAACCCGTTTATATCTGGCCCCGCATTTGATCCGGTCCCGCTCCTGCGACAGACCTGTCCCGGTGTAAGGACGAAGCCCGCCGGCTGGAGGCGTTGTCTGACCGTGACAGCGGCCATGGATCGGACGCCCAGTGGACCCGGGTGGTCACTGTGCAGGCACCCGTACTCCGGCTGGCCGCCGCCTTCCTCCGCGCAGCCCGTGAGTAAGTCTATTAGTCACTGCAAGGTGGGGGGGGGCATGGCCCAGGTGGACCCGGGTGGTCACAGCGCGGCACCGCGTACTCCCGGCTGGCCGCGCCTTCCGCGAGCCGTGGTATCTATAGTAGTCACTCAGGGGGGGGGGGGGGGCATGGCCCAGTGGAGCCCGGGTGGTCACTTGCGCGCACCGTACTCCGCCGCGGCTGCCGCCGCCTTCCTCCGCCAGCCGTGAGTAGTCTATATAGTCACTCCAGGGGGGGGGCATGGCCCAGTGGACCCGTGTCACTGTGGCGGCGCACCCGTACTCCCCGTGGCGCCGCCTAGCTCCGCCGCCGTGAGTAGTCCGTATATAGTCACTCAGGGGGGGGGGGGCATGGCAGTGGACGCCGGGTGGTCACCGCGCGGCACCCGTACTCCCCCCGGCTGCCGCCCGCCTACCTCCGCCAGCCGTGAGTAGTTCTATATAGTACTCACGGGGGGGGGGGCACATGGCCGTGGACCCGGGTGTCACTGCGGCGGCGACCCCGTACTCCCGGTGGCCGCCGCCTTCCTCAGCAGCCGTGAGTAGTCTTATATAGCACTCAGGGGGGGGGGCCATGGCCAGTGGACCGGGTGGTCACTGCGCGGCACCCGTACTCCCGGCTGGCCGCCGCCTTCCTCCGCCAGCCGTGAGTAGTCTATATAGTCACTCAGGGGGGGGGAGGGCATGGCCCAGTGGACCCGGGTGGTCACTGTGCGGCACCCGTACTCCCGGCTGTCCGCCCAGTGGACCCGGGTGGTCACTGCGCGGCACCCGTACTCCCGGCTAGCCGCCGCCTACCTCCGCCAGTAGTCGAATATAGCGCGGCGCCAGTTACACGGCGGCCGCAAACTATGATCGCGGTCTTATATAACGACACACTTCACACATTCCTGGTCAGTTTTCCTAGATTGTGTACTCCTGCTGAGATGACACTCTTTCGTCGAAAGAGACATTACAGCCGGGAGGCAGAGGTATCTAATTTTGGAGGGCTTCCCTCATAACTTTTTTATCAATTTAATCCGAATGTTGTGTGTGGATGGCTTCCGAGGTCAGAACCCTTGCTAAGCAGAGCTTGTTTGCGCAGGTCCTGACCTCACCACCCGATCACGCCCATTACCTGTTGGCCGGCAAGAATTTGAGAACGAAAGTTTACCGTCGCCCCGCACATACCTGTGACACGGTCCGCCCCGCTCATAACGTCACTCTGCCTTGAGTGCGACCGCTGCCAGCCAGCCGCAGCCATTCCCCAGCAGGAGCAATAGCGAGCGCCGAACGCTCGAACACGGGCTGCCAACTACCGGATAGGAATAAGAAGACCGGCAACTCCCATGAGCTACAGGGTCGGATACTTTAAACGGACTAAAAACAGGTGATACAACACACACACACACACACACACACCACACACACACACACTACACACACACACACACACAAACACATTATATACTATATATATTATATAATAAAAAATATATATATATATATACTATATATATATATATATATAGTATATATATATTATATATATGTGTGTGTTTGAACGTTCGTACGACCTCACTCGATTTGCATGGACAGATGTTGCCGCAGCGAAATAGAGTCTTCGCGCGCACTTGCTTCCCGAGTTGTAACTTCAAAACCCATTCAAAGGACGGGGCTGAAGTTTAACAGCGTGAAACTGAGGCCCAGATAACCATCAATACACATAGTTGTATCGAGGCTCTGAGAAATGGAGTGTTATTTCTAGATTGTGTTGGCCGATCTGTTCCGGAATACTCCATAAACATAGCACGAAAGCAGGCACGTAGCCAGTAATTTTATCAGGGGGGGGGTAGTCGTGGTTTATACCGACGTACCCCACTGCACTCATATCTTGCCCTCTTAACTTTGTTATTAGACCGTGGGAGGAGGTCGATCACCATAGACCAATTCTAGTGCTAGTAATTTTGTTTTGGCGTCTAAGAGGGGAAGGCATGGTCCCGTGCCCCCTTGGCTACATCCCGGCACGAATGTATAATGCATTGGTCAATAACTAAGAATATCTTGTCATGACATGAATAGCGGATGACATCCACTGAGATAGCAGACAGGAAGTAAATGATGCAGATTACCGATCTAATCACACCTGACACACTATAAATATACTATGAGTGGTGATGCCCCTGGCAACACAGCCTGTAACCAATCCAATTCGTCTGTCTGTATTCCCTCGAGCCGTCCGGCTATGTTCAGCGACACGTGTTCTGTTTCAGGTGGCCCACCCCGAGCTCGACGTTCTCTGAGGCGGTGAACGTGCTGAACTCGAGGACACTCGGCCTGCCGGAGCACACCGAGCCGCTGACCTCCACCTGCGACCTGTGCGGCCACGGCAGCCGCCTCGTCATCATACAGGCCGAGAGTAGGAGGACCAGGAGCTGGGCAGAACTGGTACCGTGGCCGGGCTTCCGCCGACGGTGTACAGGCCGAATGGAGGACCAGTGAGCTGGCAGAACTGGTAGGTGGACCGGCTTCCGTCAGGTGTATCAACGCAAACCAGCTCCGGCCACGTTACCAGTTCTGCCAGCTCTGGGTCCTCTATCTGGCTGTAACAGTGCGGAAGCCGGCCACGTGACCAAGTTCTGCCAGCTCCTGGTCCTCTATCTCGGCATGTAAGCACCGAGCGGAGCCGGCCACTACCTAAGTTCTGCCAGCTCCTGGTCCTCTTCGGCAAGTAACACGGTGCGGGAAGCGGCGCCACGTACCAGTTCTGCCAGCTCCTGGTCCTCATCCTCGGCCTGTACACGGTGCGGGAAGGCGGCACGTACAGTTATAGAGGACCAGGAGCTGGCAGAACTGGTACGTGGCCGGCTTCCGCTCGGTGTTATCAACCACAACCACGTCATCTTGTAATCAACCACCTCCATCGTCTTATGTGGGAACCTGGTGTGGTTTAATCGACGACCCATTTGATGAATTTTTGCGCTGTAGAAACTGAAGAGCATTGCGAGTGGGTGACTTGTTAAAAAACGGACTGGAGACTGCAGTTGGTCACACAACAGTAACACCACGGGGAGGAGACTGCAGTTGCTCGCACAACAGTAACACCACAGGCTGGAGACTGCAGTTGGTCACACAACACCAACACCACAGGCTGGAGACTGTAGTTGATCACACAAAAGTAGCACCAAATCTTGGAGACTGCAGTAGCGCACTCATTAGTAGCACCACAAAGTGGAGACTGCAGTAGCTCACGCAAAATAACACCAAACTATATATGCAGTAGCACATACAGCAGTATCAATCAATCAATCAATCAATCAATCAGTGTATTAAAAACCATCCACGAGGTGGCTATTCTGGTTTCACGTCATTTACAGATCACATTCAAAACACGATAAAAACGAGTACACTACACTACATCGGTAAAATCACACTTCGCACAGCGGTTTTAAAAACATCCAGTGCAATGGGTAGGCACAAGCCTGTGGTGGCAGGCGGTTCCAGACAACCGCTGCTCCGATATGAAAAAAAGCCTTATGCGAGGCGGTCAGTCTGCACTTATGTAGGTGCAGACTACCTCGATCAGAGGCGCCACGGCCTGTAGACTGTACTCTGTAGTAGCGCAAACGATAACAACATCAAGGCTGGAGACTGCCATAGCCCACACGATAGTATCCCCACAAGTTGAATATCTTCTGCAATAGTGTACATACAAAAAACAATCATAGGGCCGACAAAGGGGAATAGTAAAGTACCTCCGTCGGCCTGTCAGTACTCTGTGTGTCTCCTGACCCACCCCTCCTCTCCATAGGGCCGACAGAGGGGGATAGTGAGTACCTTCCGTCGGCTCCTGTCAGTACTCTGATCAAAAGCGATCCAAGTGTGTCTCCTGACCCACCCCCTCCTCCTCCATTAGGGCCCGACACGAGGGGATAGTGGAGAAAGTTACCTCCGTCGCCTGTTCCAGTACTCTTGTGTGTCTCCTGACCCACCCCTCCTCTCCATAGGGCCGACAGAGGGGGATAGTGGAGTACCTCCGTCGGCCTGTCAATACTCTGTGTCCCCTGACCCACCCCTTCTCTCCATAGGGCCGACAGCGGGGGATCGAGGAGTACCTCCGTCGGCCTGTCAGTACTCTCTGTGTCTCCTGACCCACCCCTCCTCTCCATAGGGCCGACAGCGGGGGATAGTGGAGTACCTCCGTCGGCCTGTCAGTACTCTGTGTGTCTCCTGACCCACCCCTTTCACCCTTCTCACATAGGGCTCTATTCTATTCTAGGCGCTTCGATCGAATCGACGTGACCGAGTACCTCTTTCGCTGCGGGATACTCCTGTCAGTTACTCTCCTGACCCTACCCCTTACCTCTTCCATAGGGGCCGACAGAGGGGGATAGTGGAGTACCTCCGTCGGTCTGTTCAATACTTTCTGTGTTCCCCTGACCAACCCCTTTTCTCCATAGGGGCCGACAGGCCGGTGGGATCGGGAGTTACCCTCCGTCGGCACTGTCCAGTACTCTTACCCCACTGAGCAAAGCTTGACACCCGGACATAATTAACTCCACCCCTCCTTCTCCCGATTGGGCGCGGAGACCAATGAGCGGCCGGATAAAGTGGGAGTACCTCCTGTCCGAAGAGTGTCAACCTAACTCGTCAAATTCTCGGTGTTCCCCTTCTCTTTGATGGACCCCCCACCCTTCTCTCCATAGGGCCGACAGAGGGGGGGATCAGTTTAGAGTACCCCTCCGTCGGTTCTTCAATTTACTCTGTGTTCCCCTGACCCAGCCCCCTCTCTCCATAGGGCCTGACAGCGGCGAGGGATCGAGGAGTACCTCCGTCGGCCTGTCAGTACTCTCTGTGATCTCCTGACCCAACCCTCCTCTCCATAGGGCCGACAGCGGGGATCGAGCGAAGTACCTCCGTCGCCTGCTGTCATACTCTCTACCCCACCCCTCCTCCTCCATAGGGGGCCGACAGCGTGTGGGAATAGTGGATAGTACCCTCCGTCGGCCTGTCAGTACTCTGTGTGTCTCCTCGACCCACCCCTTCCTCTCCATAGGCCGACAAGCGGGGGATAGTGGAGTACCCCTCCGGTCGGCCTGTCAGTACTCTGTGTGTCTCCTGACCCACCCCTCCTCTCCATAGGGCCGACAGAGGGGGATCGAGGAGTACCTGCAGCGGCCGCCGGCGAGTCCTCACAGTCCGGCGCGGGCGGCGACGACGGGTCCGGACTCCGCGGTCATCTCCCAGCTGCTGCAGCAGCTGACAACTGACCAGCTGAGCCAGCTGCAGCGGCTCTACCAGCGAGACTTCGACGCGCTCGCCTTCTACGACCCGGCAGAGTTCGGGGGACGAGAGGAGTCCCCGGAGAGACACCACCGGGCGACGGAGGAGGTCTGAGTCCTCAGAGGAACACCACCGGGTGAAGGAGGAGGTCTGAGTCTCAGAGGAACAACCACCGCCGGCGACGGAGGATCTTGAGTCCTCCAGAGGAACACCACCGGGTCGAAGGAGGAGGTGCGTGGCTTCCTCAGACGGTGAACCACCACCCGCCCTGTATACGCAAGTAGGAGGTGCTCGGAGTCCTCAGTTCAGAGAACCTACCCCACCGGTGAAGGAGGAGGTCTGGTCCCGATCTACCCTCAAGGCAAACCATACCACCGGGTGAAGGAGGAGGTCTGAGTTCTCAGAGGAACACCACCGGGTGAAGGAGGAGGTCTGAGTCCTCAGAGGAACACCACCGGGCGACGGAGGAGGTCTGAGTCCTCAGAGGAACACTACCGGGTGAAGGAGGAGGTCTGGAGTCATCAGAGGAACACCACCGGGCGACGGAGGAGGTCTGGAGTCCTCAGAGGAACACCACCGGGTGAAGGAGGAGGTCTGAGTCCTCAGAGAACACGCACCGGGGTGAAGGAGAGGTCTGAGTCCTCCAGAGGAACACCACCGCGCGTGAAGGGAGGAGGTCTGAGTCCTCAGAGGAACACCACCGGGTGAAGGAGGAGGTCTGAGTCCTCAGAGGAACCCCACAGGGAGACGGAGGAAGCCACATTGGGCATTGTGATGCATGCACGCGTGATAAGAGAATACAATTGTTCGGTGTTTCGTGTTCAGGTTTGTAATAAATCGATTTATGGGCGATACTAAGCTGTTGTCTATTTATTCAGAATAAACATTTAAATCGCCCTCAACAACAGCGCACCACCAACGCTCAAGCTTTTATACATTGCATATAAATGGTCACGCAGACTCAGCGGGCCGACGCATCCAGCTGACTAATCTAGCTCTGCCTCGCACGGCAGACCACTGCACACACACAGGGCAAAGCATGGAAGCAGACACGGTAAGTCGTCACTACGTCACTCTGCATCACAAGATGCACACGCGTGTGACGCTAGGCTCAGGCTGGCTGCCGAGGCGACCGAGATGCAACACATAGACGAAAACTTACTACAAGTGCGGACAGCTGCCGCAAAAGAACGACACTGATAAGCGATCTTCGAAATATTCCAAGAACCACGGGTCCCTGGGCCCGTTCGATAGCTGCTTTTTGTTGATACAAATCGAATGATTTGTGCTTTGCTTTTCGGAGCGTGAATTTTTAAAGTTTCAGCAGTAACGTAATATATTTTCGTCCATAGTTTACCACCTTTGCAAAGGGAAACGACGAGTCGTTACCACGCAGACGGCTCACCGAGCACAGGTGCATAGAAGCGGCACACCAGCGGCCAGCGGGCCTTCTGACCGCTCACCGAGCACAGGTGGATAGAAGCGGCACACCAGCGGCCAGCCTTCTGACCGCTCACCGAGCACAGGTGGATAGAAGCGGCACACCAGCGGGCCTACTGACCGCCGACCGACGCAGTGAATATCTTGGCTACACAGAGAGAGATTCAGTCTGCCAATGGCGCCACTCAGAAGCATTTGTTCCAATCGATGTCACGGGAAGATATTCAGCAGCCAAATACTAACGCCAAACCAACCACGCAGCTGCATTCATCCACATAGCAGGCCGCACATTATTTTTTTCTCCACACATTCACTGTCATGTGAAACCTCAATGATAGGGACAACGGACACATCCTTAGTGTGATTTATACACGACACACCTCAACCAACCACTAGCAGCTAATGCCTGTAACCCATCACACTACCGTTGCAATGTGCTGCCACAACCAACACGGGAAACCTCTACAAAACCGTGTTCAGGTGGCACAAACAATGTAACGAGCCCACATTCGCTTCTAATTCCCATCTCGCCAACATATTATGCGAGATGAACGTTGTAACTGGCACTGGCCCAGAGAGTATCACCCAATCCACCCCAAGTGTCTTTTCTGGACTTTGCAATCTTTCCATAAATTTAATTTTTGACAACTAATTTTAGCCGAACGTTAAACACACTGGCCCTGCTGTTCATGACAATTTAAACAATACCATTTAAACCTGAAAACCCTCCGCGAAACAAGAAACACATCTTAACAGCCACACAAATCACTGCAAACCATCAGTTCGTTTCCCACCCAGCACTTCCCGGCCCGCACTGCCCTCAGCACCTGACTTCGTTGTTTGTCTTGGGACGTCTGATACGGCTGGGACAGCACTGTCGTCACTGCCTCGAAGGACACTTTTGAGCCCACCGCGTGAAGGACTGGTCAGCATCACTTCTCCGCCGCTCCTCTCCGAGCCAACGCCGAGAGTCGTGTGAAGCTGGCACCTTAGCCAGCCTCACACTAACCACCACCGGCCGACTCGCCTGCTGGTCGGACGGAGAGGGACGGAGACTGTGGGAGCGGGCTCAGGAGCCCCGCCGGGTGCGGAACTGGTGGGCCAGCGCCCTAGCGGCCGGCACCAGCAGCTCGCGCCGCGTCAGGCCGCACAGCACCTCGTGCCAGGCAGATGGCGCCACCTGCCGGTCAGAGAAATGGGATCAGTCGGTCGGTGGCGGTAGAAATGCTTCACAACAGGAACAGACACACAGACACAGGACAAACAGGACACAGACACAGACACAGACACAGACACAGGACCACAGACCCACAGACAACAGACACAGACACAGACACAGACACAGACAACAGACACAGACACAGACACAGAACACAGACACAGACACAGGACACAGACACAGACCACAGGACACAGACAACAGACACAAGACACAGACACAGACCAGAACAAGACACAGACACAGACACAGACACAGACACAACACAGACACAGGACCACAGACACCAGGACACAGACACAGACACAGACACAGACACAGACACAGACACAGACACAGACAGACACACACACACACACACACACACACCACACACACAACACACACACACACACAACACACACACACACACACACACACACCACACACACAGGACATGAGCGCCCGGGCAGAGGATATACCGCGCGACCACAGATTCAGCAGCCGAGACTGGACCTGGAACATCTCCGTGGCCACCTGGCCGGTGTCAGCTGTAAGAACAGCCCAGCGCTGAGGGTGGCTCTGTGGACTGACCTTCGAGCATCTCCCGTGGCCACCTGGCCGGTGGTCAGCTGGTAGAACAGCCCAGCGCTGAGGGTGGTCTGTGGATGACCTGAGCATCTCCGTTGGCCACCTGGCCGGTGGTCAGCTGTAGAACAGCCCAGCGCTTGAGGTGGTCTGTGGACTGACCTTGAGCATCTCCGTGGCCACCTGGCCGGTGGTCAGATCTGAAGAACAGCCCAACGGCTGAGGGTGGTCTGTTGGACTGACTTGAGCATCTCCGTGGCCACCTGGCCGGTGGTCAGCTGAAGCCCCGCCCAGCGCTGAGGGTGGTCCGGCGCCGTGTGGCCTTCCATCCGCTGTACCCAGGCCTCAGGCAGCTCGGTGGGCTGGGTGAACACACTCAGAGCTGCAGTGCCGGGCTCGTCCAGCAGCAGCAGCGTCATGTCGAACCACCTGCCGCACACACAGACACACACACGGCATCAGTCACCACAGCGCCGATTGACAGGATAGCCGCTGCAATATTTTACGCGGTAATACGGCCCATAGGCATTCCCGCCACACATTCTGCCGTGCAAAGAAAGAACCAAGTATGTCAATCTCCGAAAAGCATGGCATGCGTGGTTCTCTCTCTGCACGGCGGCATTGTTATGGAGATCGCGACTGCAGCTGATGTATAGCTGCTCTCTTGAGTTCACCGTCGCCTTGTACGCACCTCTCCGGGTGCAGCTGGACGATGAAGCCCTCAGCGGCGACGATCGCCTGCTGGGCGGGCACCAGGCCGTTACTGCGCAGCGACTGTACCCGCGCCTCGGCGGCGGCGCGCGCCCCCTGCCAGCCGAGCGGCTGCGGTACCAGACCAGGGCCGGGCGTCGGCACACCGCTGACGGAGGGAGACCATTGGTGAGGGGTATAAGACACAGCGGCGATACTGATCAAATGGGCACGTACCGAGCACAAGGGGGAACAGATCCAGAAATATATTATATTTGCAGATAATAACAAAGCAAATTTCAGATTAAATCAAAATATAGAATTAATAAATAATGACGAGTCTTAAATACCTCCTGGTAGTTAGGTGAGATTGAGAACCCAAATGATGCAAAACCATCTCAGTTCGAATTGATTGGCCGTTAATTCGCTTAACCCCATACGCCCTGTCCTGTGGGCTGGTAAGTTTCCTGTCGTATCCCAGACTGCTTCTCTCCTGACTCACAGCACGGTGGCCTTCCCGAACACGGACTGGAACGCCTCCCTGATGGCCGACACCTTGACCTCCTTGTCCGAGGCGACGACGATGTCCATGTCACCGCCCGAGTCTGCCGCACAGACAGACAGACGTGTCGGTGGGCACATGAATAGCCTTGGTACAGGTACAGACGGTTAAACGTGTACACTGTACAGACGTGTTAAAACGTGTACAACTGATCAGAACGGTAACGTTTGTACACTGTACAGACGGTAAAACGTGTACACTGTACAGACCGGTAAACGTGTAACTGTACAGCGGTAACGTGTACACTGTACAGACGGTAACGTAGTACACTGTACAGAAAGGTAACGTGTAACTGTACGACGGTAAACGTGTACACTGGTACATGACGGTAACGTGTACACTGTAACAGACGGTAACGTGTACACTGTACAGACGGTAATGTGTACACTGTACAGACGGTAAACGTGTACAACTGTAACAGACGGTAACGTGTACACTGTACAGACCGGTAACGTGTACACTGTACAGACGGTAAACGTGTACACTGTAGCAGACGGTAACGTTGTAACACTGTACAAGACGGTAACTGGTACAACTGTACAGGACGGTAACGTGCACACTGTACAAGGAACCGGTTTAACGTGCACAGCTGTACAGACGGTAACGTGCACACTGTACAGACGGTAACGTGCACACTGTACAAGAACGGTATACGTGCACACTGTCAGACGGTTACGTGTACACTGTTGCACGACGGTAACGTGGTACACTGTACGACGGTAACGTGTACACTGTACAGAACGGTAACGTGTACACTGTAGCAGACGGTAACGATGCACACTGTTACAGACGGTAAATCGTGCACACTGTCAGACGGTAACGTGCACACTGTACAGACGGTAACGTGCACACTGTACAGGACGGTAACGTGCACACTGTACAGACGGTAACGTGTACACGTACAGACGGTAAACGTGTACACTGGTAAGACGGTAACGTGTACACTGTAACAGAACGGTAACGTGTACACTGTGACAAGACGGTAACGTGTACACTGTACAGACGGTTACGGTGTACACTGTACATGACGGTAAACGTGTACAGCTGTTACTAGACGGTAACGTTGTACACTGTACCAGAACGGTAAAACGTGTACACTGTACAGACGGTAACGTGTACACTGTACAGACGGTAACGTGCAACACTGTAACAGACGTAACGTGCACACTGTACAGACGGTAACGTGTACACTGTAGCAGACGGTAACGTGCAACACTGTACAGACGGGTAACGAATGGTACACTGTAACAGACGGTAACGTGGTACAACTGTAAAAGACGGTAACGTGTACACTTGTAACAGACGGTAACCGTGTACACTGTACAGAACGGGGTAAGTGCACAGCTGTACAAGCGAGGGTAGTGTACACTGTACAGACGGTAACGTGCAGCACTGTACAGGACGGTAACAGTGTACACTGTACAGAACGGTTAACGTGTACACTGGTACAGACGGTAACGTGTACACTGTACAGACAGTAAACGTGTACACTGTTAAATCAGACGGGTAAAGTGTCATGTATCAGACGTAACGTGTACACTGTACAGACGGTAACGTGTACACTGTACAGACGGATAACTGTGCACACTGCACAGACGGTTTAACGTGTAACACTGTACAGACCGGTAGTGTACACTGTACAGAACGGTAAAGTGTACACTGTAGCAGACGGTAAAGTGGTACACTGTACAGACGGTAAACGTGCACACTGTACAGTACGGTAACAGATGCACACTGTACAACGGTACGTGCATTCACTGTACCGCAGACGGTAAGTGTACACTGTACAGACGGTAAACGTGTACAACTGTACAGAAACGGTAACGTGTAACTGTAAGACGGTTTAAACGTGTACACTGTATCAGACGGTAAACGTGTACACTGTACAGACGTAACGTGTACACTGTACAGACGGTAACGTGTACACTGTACAGACGGTAACGTGGGTAAGCAACTGTACAGACGGTAACGTGGTACACTGTAATAGACGGTAACGTGTAACACTGGTACACAGACGGTACGGGTGTAACACTGTTACAGACCGGTAACTGTACACTGTAAACGAGACGGTTAACGTGTAACACTGTAAACAGACGGTAAACGTGCACACTGTAAAGACGGTAACGTAGGGCACACTGTACAGACCGGAATCGTGTACATACTGTACAGACGGTAACGTGTACACTGTACACAGACGGTAACTGTGTACACTGTAGCAGGACGGTAACGTGTACACTGTACAGACGGTAACGTGTACAATGTACAGACGGTAACGTGGTTACACTGTTACGACGGTAAACGTAGTACACTGATACAGACGGTAACGTGTACAACTGTACAGACGTGTAACGTGTACTGTAACGACGGTAAGCGTAGCCAACGTACACAGAACGGTAACGTGTAACACTGTACAAGAAACGGTAAACCGTAGGTACACTGTAACAGACGGTAAACGTGTACACTGTTAACAGACCGGTAACGTGCACAGTAGGGGTGTACCCCCCAAAAAACTTATTTGTCCGTGCAAGCTGGTCGCATCCAAAACGGGGTGCTCCTTTACGACAAAAATTAATATGCTGACCAAGTTGTGTCCCCTTTCCTTTGAAGTAGCCCCCCCCTCTCGCCCCAGGGGCTTCAAAAGTCAGTGATTTCAATACAAAAGGTCAAAAATAAGTTCGTCGTAACATAATTAAGCAAACCCCCGCGGTGTGCTCCATTGAAAGCTCTTGTGTCAAGTAAGAATACACTTGTGAAAAAGCAAAACGCTCTACGTTTTTTATGGACACAAACCTCTTACTAAAACCAAAAGCTTTAGTGTATACTGTATAGTACCCTAAAACGTGCTTTAGTAGAGGTTTATGACTCATAGAACGAAAGCTATTAAATTTAGAGCATTGCGACCGAATAAATGTGTATTCTACTAGAAAGGTTTCAAATGAGCACACGCCGAGGTATGTAAGACGACTTTGACTTTCGACCTTTTGTATGGGGAATGGGGATCACTGACTTTTGAAGGCCAGGGGACCAAACTTAAAAGGAATTTATGGGTGCTGACAAGAATATGATAAAATACCTTACCTCAACTAATTGATGTAACGCAATTATTCCTTCATTCAATCACAAACTTTTGTGTGCTTAGGAAATCCGTGCAGACAAAACAGCAGGCCCCGGACGGCGGACACCACAATAACATAACGGACATCATAACCCGCGTCCGCCAAGGAGCCACACAATTAAATAGTGACACCAGATATAAAACCTGGCCCTTGCCCACCATTCACAGTAAGCGTTTGCTGGGTGCGTGCTGAAGGAATAGAGAGAGGATGGTTTCTATGCTGGTCAGTTTAAATAACCAGGATGTGGCGTTCCTATGAAATCTCTGTCTGACATCTTCTCTGCATAGCTATTTAGATGCCTACATAGCCATTTAGCGCTTTACATACCTTTATGGTATATAAAGGTACACAAAGGTATATAGCCAGTGTACATTTTTCGAGTTCATTGCCTGTGGATCTGTGCCTGTCGCAAAACAACTCAAACTGGTTACGTCTTGATACGTGGACAATATTACTGTTTAACTTTCTTATAGCCGCATGTCATTAAAATTACCAAAAAGTTTCCCATTTATTTTCTGGTACTATCTTGAGTTTTGTGTTAGTGTTTTTGTCTTAATAAAGAAAGACACCAAGCCAGTCGTCTTGAATCACGGCTGACTGCAAGCTTTGGAACCGCTCCCTACACACCAAGCATCGACAAATCGGAAGGCACACGACCCAAGCCCTCCACCGAAGCTGGACACACCCCACCCCGTCCAGACAGGAGTCCAGTGACCAACTGACCAGCCCCGCTACCAAGCCACTGCGGTCCTACCGATCGGAGGAGGACCGACCCCAGAGGCCCTCTGCTCACCGCCAACTGAGGGAAGGACACGGCTTATTACACATGTGGGACAGGAGACTGCGGCCAACACGGACCGACGTCACTCGTCACTCGTTAGACGGGTCTTTTGAACCTCCTGCACCCCCACAGTATCTTTGGTCATAGGACTTAAGCACATCGAAGAAAGTCTGACTAAACACACATCTGTTTTACGTCTCAATATGACGACAAAAATGAGTGGCACGTAACAACGCAGCACAACACATAACATATGTACAAACATGACAAACGGCTAGAACGTGCCACTACGGCGCAGGCAGTCCCGTCTCACAGTCCCTCTTTACACGACCAGTCCGCACTCCCGTCATCGTACTCACAGATGAT
>VOPJ01002022.1:0-10573 GCA_014673585.1 Semibalanus balanoides
ATACGCGAAGTTATTTTGCATCGCTTGCCGCCAATGACTTAGTGTTACCTGCGGCGGCCGGTGGTGCTCAACATACGGAGACTGCAACGCCGGGCGTCAGTTTAAAACGACATTTCGATCGGCTCGCGCCTCATGAATTCAAGTTTCTGGGAGGAACTTTTGTGTTGCCGTGTACTTTTGGGCTCCAGCGCCAAGGAATTTCTTTGTGGCACTTGGTTTTGTTACTGATGACACACCCTAATATATAATAATATATATATATATATTATATATATATATATATATATATATAATACTATATATTTAAAATATACGAGGGCCAGAGTGGGCCATCCGGAGATCAACAATGGCCCACTGGAGGCCAGGGGCACATTTACATATTGCATGTTATTTACATGGGCTTCCGTCAACAACAGTCGTGGTTTTCATATGCTAACAAAGGCCAATAGGGAAACCCAATGCCAAATTTGCGAAATTCTGAAAAAATTGTTCCGGCCAAGCAGTTTGAAGGGAAAATGGAAACCTTCAATTGTGTAATACGGTAGGTTGCAGGACGAAAGGCCCAGTCACAGTGGCTACCTGGGTGAGCAGTAAGGCGCTGCTCTGTCCGGCTAAGGTCGATATATCGGGGCTGTGCTGGGCGCTCTGGTCGGGGGCGGATCGGACACACCCTGCGTATTAGCCAGCCGTCTGTCCCCTTCAGCTGGCGAGCCGAGCCGCCACTAACGCACGGCCAGCTGCGGCAGGTGACCAGTCCACAACAAAGACGCGACGCGCGCTGTAAAACCGCCAGACAGCCAGACACACGGAAATTCGGCTGCTGACACCGCCAGCTGACACACTCACGTTAAAGGTAACAGTCCACCTTTAACATGGGGTTTTGAGTTGAGATAGCCAAGTTGTTCCGCATACTCGAAAATGACTTGTGACGCTTTCACATCTTCATAGAAACCCTTTAAAATTAATATTTAGTCCTAAAAATCGGGGACAGGAATACTCGGTAACTTCAATCGCTGATTGGCTGATTTTGGCAAATTTGACGCATGATTATGACATACAGATGACGACTTTGGGAAAAGTGTTTGATAGAACCCTATAATGCTGGACTGGACAAGATCATATTGTTTCAGTGACTCATTCCCTGGATTGCAAGAAAAAACTTTGTGAGGTATTTATTGTGATTCTGATGCTTACATCGTCTATAGAACGTTATTTTTAGCAACATTCTTAGCGAAGTTATTCAGACGTAAGTAAATCTAGCTTCTCTCTTACAGATGGGCCGAAATCCATCTTCATCTTGCTTGCTTGCTTACGTGCGTGGGTTTCAGGAATAACTCCCGTTTCACTGCACTGATTATGGAAAAGAATGCACCGATAATTTGTCGTAAAAATACATGGTATAGGCTAAGTTGACATATTTTACACAGCTAAACAAAACTGTCAACGTCCATAAATAAACCACGGAAACTCCTCCGTGGATAAACACAAATAAATAACGGTGCAAAATAAGCACGTGATTTGACTTCGAATTAATCCCCACAACGCAACGATCTTGTGAAAAACAGAAACAAAAATTTTTGAGATCCACAGAAAGGTGCAAATTGTTTTACTAATGGTGACGAATACCTAATTAGAGCAATTGTGGTGGTTGTAGAAGCAGAGTATTGTGGTGGTTCTAAAAGCGTTGTATTTCCTTGTATCTTAAACAAGTGCTTAGGCAAGTACTGTCGTCTTGTATGCGCCACGATCCCTCCAAAATCGAGACGTTTTGATGACATACATAGCGTGGTTCCTTGCAATCAGATTTCGCATTATTTTGAGGAAGAAAGTATGAATTAGAACCAAATAACTGACATAATAATTTACTTTTCCGCGTAAATATATATATTTTTATTACTTTCTTATAGTAACATGATAATAATTGCTAGCGTCTCTCGATCATTTCCGAGCTTTCCTACGTTTTTATAAAGGTGAAACTGCTTGTTTCCTTTAATTCGGCTGAACCCGCAAAAAAAACACTGGCCCGGGACGATCCAAGTCGTCGCTTCTCAGTAGATAGACATAACTACCACACCCGGGTCATGACGTCATTGCCGAGATGCCGGACGGCGGCAGTGGCGGATCCCAGTGGCGTAGCCAGGATTTCGGGGCCAGGGGGGCAAAGATGGGGATCAGGGGGGCCCTTGGATAGTCATGGGGGCGCCACATAAGACTGAGAATATGATCAGTGTGGTTTTAAAACAACAGACGATCTCATCAATTTTTGGCGAATTTTTTGTTGGGTGGTCTAGGGGTCAAAAGTTTTCAGAAAAATTTTATTGCAAATCTGAAGACAATATTTTTTTTTTTTTATAAAAAGCCTTTGTTCTTCATATCTTGTGGCCCCCTCTTTTCTACTGCGTGTTTTTTTTGTTTCCCGTCTTAAAGTTTGCCGGCTCAAAACCCCGATAATTTTCTACGATTTTTTCAAAATTTCAAATATTTTTCCACCGAAATTTTTGGCAGGACATGAATCGTCACTTAACAATCGTTTCTCGCCAAAGCACTTACTCCAACCAACGTCTGTTTCATTGCAATTTTGGTGATATAGAGACGTAAAAGCAAACGACAATCCTACCAATTTTGGAATAAGCTATAACCAACTTAAATATTTTTAAAAGCTCAGAACTGCAACTTGTAATAATTGCGGGGGGCCCGCGTAGCGGCGCGGAATTTTTGATCCCATGTCCCTGATAATGCGTTCTTATCAATGCGTCAACAATGCCTTATGGTGCGGACTTCTAAACATGTTTATTGTGCGTATAATTGTGTAAAAGTGATAAGCAAACTATTTTTGCTCATTCAATATAGGAAATTAGCAGCACAGACCCATATATGGTTGCGGGCAGAGAAAAGGCACGATTTTTAACCTACATGTGATACAATTTGTAGTTAAATTGCGCGCGGCGGTAAGCGGCGCCAAATTTTTTTTCAATGTTTTTTTTTTTATTCACTGGACAGTTGCATTCTGACTTTTGAAAGGCCTAGAGTCCCTTCAAATTGTCTAGGGGCCCTTTAGACCTTTTCAACGCCCTTCCGCCTTTGGCATTCTCGTCTTTAAGACGTGCAATGACCAAAGGCGTATCCAGGATTTCGCCAAGCTAGTACCCGTGGTTTGTGATGTGGGCCCCTGGCACATACATGCCCCCCCCCCATGGACACAGAGCCCCCTACTGTTTTAGCTGCCGCTAGCTACAATTTTAACTACTTTTCACGGTAGTAGTCACTGCAGCTTAGCAAGAAACGGCTCCTCAGGCTGCCAAAGAACTCCTTCAGGCCGACAGAGGGACCTCTCAAGTGGATTAGAGGGCCCCCTCAGGGCCAGATGAGGGCCGCGGCTCGGAAAGACAGGGGTCTCCTCAGGCCTAACTATGGCCTGCCTCAAGCTGGCGCGGAGGATCCCCATAAGCCAACTAGAGGGCCCCCCTCAGGCCGAGAGAGGGCGCCCCTCCTGCGGAATGAGGACTACTCATACCGATCAGAGGGCCCCTTCAGGGCTGGACCCCCCAAGCCCGATAGCGGGCCCCTCAGACGATCCCTCATGGCCGACTGTGGTTTCTTAGGCCGAATAGAGGCCACCCTTAAAGGGAGCTGTCCCACCTTTTCAAAAGTTCTCAAATGTACGCCGCATGTGGTGCTAAGTATAAGCAATTGCTGCCGAACACGATTAATGGCATTGTTTCTCACTAAAGTGCTTAATTTAATAAAAATATCGTTTTAATATTTGGGCTGATGACGTCTATGAAGGATTTTTTGGAATAGAGAAACCTTCGCGCTGCTATATGGTATGACTAGGTGTAATGTTGCTTATGTACAGCCAAGTGTAAACAAGGTTCGACTTTCACAAACATTGGGATAAAAAGAGAGATGACGACATCGATTAAGAACCCTAATGCTAATACACTTAGGGTTTCTTTGTTGGAGATGTCAAACCAAACTCAATTTCTTTGTGATTCGACCTTCGGTGTTGTTTTAACTTTACCATACATAATTTCATGCCAAGCACGACAAGGCTATCTCAACTCCAAATATTAATGTTAAGGTGGGACGTCCCTTTAAAGCTAATCGAGGGTGACTCAGGTGGCCAGAGGGGCCCTTATGCTTTTTTGGGTCGCTTAGGCCTACCGATGACCCCGCCTCAAGAGGCCGACTGAGGACCCCTGAGGGCCTTAAAATAGGGGCCCTTCAGCCTCCAGGGGGCATCGGGTCGAGAAGGGGCCCCTCGCTAGTCCGGTGACCCGGTCAGGCCACCAGAGAGCGCCCTCACTTTCCAACATAGAATTCCTCAGATCGAAAAGAAGGCACCATATTCCAACAGAGTGCTCCTTCAAGACGCAAAAGACGGTCCCCCGTCAGACCGATAGAACGGTACTCAGGCGATCAAAAGGCCCCCTTCAGGGACGATTCAAGGCCCCTCGCGGCCTACTGTAGGGCCTCCTACACCCGACAGGGGTCCCTCATCCGACAGAGGGCCCTCAGGTCGTCAGGGCCCCCGCCAAACGCAAACAGAGGACCCCTGCAAACCGACAGAGGCCTACAGAAGACCCATCAGATTGGCAGATGGGCGCCCTCGAGACCGAGAGAAGGGCCCCTCAAGACCGATAGAGGTCTCAGACCGAAGAGTGAAGGACGCTCATCCGACTGAGGGCCCCCTCAGGCCGACCGAGAGGCCCTCAGGCCGTCGAAGGGCCCCTTCCGGCCGGGACTGAGGGTTTTTGGTGTCACGTAGGCGTTTTGCGGGCGCCTGACAACGCATCGCAATAACACTGGGCCTTCGGCTTCAGGGGGCCCTCGCTCGCCGCCAGAGGGGCACGCCAAAGGCCTGGCCGGAGGGGGGGCACGGCCCCCGTTGTCCGCCCCGCCTTGGCTACGCCACTGGCGGATGCCGAGGAAAGGGGCCGAGGGGACATGCCCCCCCCCCCCCTTGGGCCTCGAACTTGAAGGGCACTCTGGCCGCCTGAGGGGCATCTTGCCGCCTGAGGGGGCACTCTGGCCGCCTGAGGGGGCACTCTGGCCGCCTGAGGGGGTACTCTGGCCGGCTGAGGGGGGAGGGGCTCTGTTGGACCTTAGGTGACCTCAACAGTTTGCAAATTAAAACAACAACAAAAAATGCGGAAATAGGGGCACCCTCAAAACATAGTGGACCAAATCCGTCGAGTTTGCAGATTTTGGTATAGGTAGGGGCACCATAGAGATCATATATACATAGAGATGCCATGCCTATGCTGAAGCACTTGATTTCGTGGCAATTCAGTGGTCTTTTTTAAAGCACATTTGTGACGCATTTGCTCTCGTGTCCGTGCTTACTAAGCACTGTCTTTTATGTTGAAGACAAGTTTTTTGTAGGCAATATTAATATAATGGAAACATTTTTTTTTTAAATACTCTTCTCAATAAAGATGTTATTGAACATCGGCGCACGCTTGTTTAATAGGGATCTATAGGAGAAACTTGTTGCTTAAAAAAGACCACTGAATTGCCGCAGATTTAAGTGCATGTCATCTCTATGTACCGGGTGGCCCATAAAAAACGCGCCGAGTTTCAAAGCTTACCATTTTTGTTTGGTAACATATGGGAACATGATACTTGGTAGACATATAAATCAATCAATTATGCGTTAACCAAAAAAGCTTCGTGTCAATCAGGCAAAAGGTTACACAAATATGACGTATTTCCAAACACTTACAAATTCCAAATCGTTTTTTTTGCGACAAATTCCCGATTCGACGCACGCCATTTGTCGTCAAAGATGTTCTTAAAAATGATGAAGGGTCCCTTCAGTTAAAGGAATATATGCACTTCATCACACGGCAAAAGTAAAATACAATTTGGATGGTTAAACATTCTTCTGCCAGCTTCGAGATCAACATGCCGCATACAATCCAACAGAGGCACATCATTTAAATCTGTTTCCAGGAAAAGGGCTGGTGCTGCGCAAAGATTGCAAAGGAGTTTTCCAGTCCTCCAGGCAAGCGATCTTCGATCAACAAGCTTATCCAGAAGATTAAGGAAACAGGATCATTTGAATGAAAGAAGGGAAGTGGCCGGCTCGTACGGCACGCACTAGCGGCCATGAAGAGAAGGTGAAGAGTTAAAAGTGTTCGCAGATGGTCAGCCTCGAACCCTCACTCTAAGCCAGCGACAGGTTCACGGAAAGCTTTAAAAGATGTCCCGTTCTTTTCCGGCCCCAGCGAGTCATAATGCCAGAGAATGCACACATTCAGCGCGCTGATCATCCCTACGATGATTTCGGATGTCGAAAAAGCGCGTCAATCAGAGCGCGATGCCTTTACCAAGCAGATTGCCAGCAGGCTGAATGTCCGTGCGGTTGTTCTTCACGGATGAAAAGGATTTCTCCCTAGAAGTTTCCTCTCAACGCCGGCTGAACGACCGTGTTACGGCAGATGAAGAAGTGCGAAGTTTTTCTTCAGAACGACTTTTTCAACATAGAGTCCAGAATTCTCGAAGAAGGTCATCGTGACGTGAGCGAGGGGTGAGCTGGAGCGGGAAGACGGACATCTTCTTTCTGGACACCGATGTGTGCAAGATGGACTGAACGCGCTACATCTGACTCCTAGTCGAGGAACTTCTGCCGGGCTGCCGCCGCCTGTACCCTGCCAACTACATCTTCTTTCCGGACGGGGCGTCATTCCACCGCAGCAGACAGACGCAGCAGTATCTGAGCGAGAACACGCCGCAGTTCTTCAATAAAAACGACTGGCCTCCAAACTCACACTGATCTTAATCCTTTGGATTACCCCGTGTGGAACACCTCTCGGAGAAGGTCTACGACAGGCGGGGAAAGTTCACCTCAACTGCAGAGCTGCGCGAGCCTTCAAGGGAAAGTGGGAGGAAGTGTCGGTGGAGCTCATCGCGTCAGCATTCGGACAGTGGAAGTTCGCTTTTTGGTTGGCGGTGGTCCGGGCTGAAGGTGGACTAATTTTCAGCGCGTTGGAAATAAAAAAACGTTAAAGAATACGTTTTTTTTGTAAGGGTTTAGGTAATGTCTTTATACATCGAAACTAAATGTCGCGATTGATATGAAACTTGTTTTTGCTTAACGCAAAACTTGATTGATTGGTATGCATACTAAGTGTCAACTTCATATCTGTCACCAAACAAAAATGATAAACCTTGAAACTGGGCGCGTTTTTTATGGGCCACCCGGTATATATGATCTATATGAGGGGCACCACTGCAATTATTTCATGGCCCCCTCCTTGAATATTTTCTGGATCCGCAACTGGACGGCGGTAGTGAAAATTCGATTTTTGTCAAGTCTCGAGCGTTTGTGAGCAGGCAAACCTCTGTCCCGAAGATCCCGGTGAAATGTATGCCGAGCCAAGATCCCGGACGCAAGTTTACAACCATGCTACGGAAGGCGCACCGTCCCGCTGGTTGTGACGTCATGCTTACGTCATCTCCATCGGCGTGGCCGGTGCGAGGTGCGCACTGCGCATGGCTCGTAGAAGGGTTTCAAACGGCTAAATTCGCATGCGCCGCCGACGCAGAGTCGGCTGCGTCGGCGCGAGGTGTGCACGGTTCATGGGAGGGTTTCGAACGGGCAAATGCGCAGTCAGGCTGTATCGGCGAGTAATTAGTCAGCTGTATCGGCGATGAAGAATATTGGAAGTATTATGCAAGATTCCTTAGAAGGATATTTATGTCCACGCTTATTGGTCACTGAAGTGGTATACCTCGGGATTTTCCGCGCCCTGTTGCACTGGGGGGGGGGGGGTAACACCCCTCTTCTAACTCAGCTCTTATGGAACGTATAACCAAAACTAAAAACACTGTTCGAAGCGTCACCAAAAATCATTTTGAAACCATTTCATATTATTTTCGCTCAGGTCAAAATTCAGGTCACCAGAGGTCATCGAAGGTCAAATTTCCCCGTTCTAGGACTGTTTGCCCTGATTCCCCCCCCCCCCTCCCCTGGATATGCCAGTGATTTTGTGAATGAGCTACTTTGTGTAACAAGTTAGTTGTGACATTGGCCGTGAGTCCTACATTGCTTATTTGGTATTAACTGGCTAAGCGGAAGTTCGGTCGTGAATTCACAAGTGGTGATTGGTCGAGAGAATGTGAATGTCACGTGGCAGCCGGCAGGTGGTACGCCGCAGGCGGGCCGGAGGACGGCAGTCAGGCTCTGGGGGGCGCTGATTGGACAGCGGTCATGTGATCTCGGCCGCCGTGAGTGTGTGGCTGTATGTATGGATGGAACTCTGAAGAGAGAGTTGTGTGATAGAGAGTGAGTGGGAATGAGTGACATTAGCGTGTAACGTGACGATAGACTCTACTGGGAAGCTTGGACTGAGACCGAACTGATCGAAATCGACGACACAACTTTCATTACATATATAAATGGTGCGTGACCCGGATTTCGTCGGGTCTACTTATATCTTCAAATTTCAATTCCTTCTCATCTCGTCTTCTTCTAGAAAGGCTGAAAGGCTTCTTCTTCTTCTTCTGGAAAGTCTTCGCTCCGGAAAGCCTTCTTCTACAGAGCTTCTCAACTTCTCAACGAGTCAACCAACAGTGAGCCACACCAATCCCAAAAAAAGTCCTTAAAACAATCTCGCTTTCATTTGCAACTAGTATAATTGAATTGTGATTTGTTACAAATTGTGTGATTGAGAGTAGTAGCTGTTTGACCTGTGAGTAATTGTTGTGTACCTGTGAGTAATTGTTGTGTGAGAGTAAATGTAACTAACCCCTGAAGTTGATGGAGACCCACGGGAATATGATGGAATGTATGATGACGGAGATTTTGAAGTTATAGAGATGATGTTGCTGCGAAGGATGATTTAGTGATTAAGTGACGTCATTTTCGGATGTATACAAAGTAGGGATTGATATGGAGTGATGTGAGCTACTACGTGGTAGCCAGCAATGTCCAGTCGCAGATTGCTTGTCGCGCTTTGGCCGACGAGAGACGACAGAGTCGTCACGAGGCCCCACTGATTACGTGAGCCAGATGAAGGAAGGCGCTGGAAGAAAATGTAATTTAAGAGATTAAGGAGATTATGAGAAGAGATCTAGGGAAAAGAGCTGAGCATATCTCGATGTGACCGGTACATCTGAATATTGCTACTTATTGAAGAATTGGAAAATTGGTATTATATGTGTTATTACTCTGTGGAGTGATAATTGATGTCAAAACGGTCAGTGAAATCGTACTGTGAAATGTTATTTACCTCATATGATAAACTGTGCTGACGTATGTTTGTTGTGTGATTACAGAAATGCAAGCGAGAATGTTTTTTCCTGCCACACTCTTGTCACTCCTGCTATTCGTGAGGACAACAACTTCTAACGTATTATTTCTGCCATGAGATCAGCTCGTTCCAACATACACCCATTGGAACATACATCTCCCAATCGAACACCGGTTGTATTCATTACAAAATTGAAGTATCATATTGAGATGTTCAAAATTAAGTTTCTCTTTGTTCACAGACCAATTGGCATTATAAAGTAGTAGTTCCGAGTGTGACTGTTACTGGCTTTATATGTTTTCAAAAGCCGGTGTTCGAAATATGCCCGTCTATCCTTTCTGTCGAAAATCCAACTTTTCCAACCCCTGGCTCTGCTGTTAACACTGAGGTCATCTCATCCGAACCCACTGATCATCTGCCTCAACCGACCGTTGTACCGACCAACACTCCAATACCGACCAACACTTCCGACCAAGCAATCATGGCTGCTCCGACCCGTTCGCTCATATAGGGAAATGACGCAACAACTGTTTTTATTCATCACAGACGACACCAGAGGTCCGGTGTTATCGGAACGGGCTGCCCTTGTGGACTGAATGATGGCTGACGTCGGCACGACTCGGACGCGGCGGGCGACCGGGTACATCGAACCCATGTCCGGGCACGGCCTGCTTGACGCCTGGAAGGCTGACGTGACACGGAGGTCACTGACGCCACGCCACGTCAACACGTCAGCAGCTAGTGTCGACCCGTCGCCGGTCCGAAGTCCATGCATGCCGTTAGCACACCACCGACTACTCGCCGCGCCACCTATACAACCGGCTACTCTCGCGCCATCTATCACCGTCGCTACAACCAGACAAGACAAGAGTGAGTCTGCGTGGACAGTTATGCGTGCGAGAACATGACGAAAAAGAGACTGTGGTCATGTGAGGACCGGAATGTGGCGAAAAGGACTGCGTAAATGAGAGACTGTACGAGTGATAGTGTTGAGCGGACAGAACTGAACTGAAAAAGTGATGAACTGGACTGAACATGAGTCGGTAAACTTTTCAAGTGTCGGTCGGTACAAACTTCGAAATTCAACGAGACCTTCATCAGACATTTAACTTTGGGGAAAATGGGGCAGGGTAATGGTGTTGACTGTGTGTTCTTTGAAAGTGTAGGTGTGTTCTTTGAAAGTGTGTCCTGTGTGTTCTTTGAGTGTTTGGCAGAGTCATCATTTTAGTACTTGTATGTCTTAGCAGAGTTCACGTGACCAATATCGATTCGCAGAAAATTTATTAAATTGCATGAAATTCCTGCATAAGGACCCC
>VOPJ01002022.1:14668-42966 GCA_014673585.1 Semibalanus balanoides
TATGTTGAGCGCCACCGGCCACCGCAGGTAACACCAAGCCGTTGGCGGCAAGTGATGCAAAATAACTTCGCGTATGAACACGACGCTGCCGAGCTCTTCTGAAACTGATACGTGCAAAAATGTGTCAATCTAAGCTCGAATAAGCAGTTCAGACATTGGCTGACTCTGACTGATTGTTCTAACTTATATGGCAGAAGCTTCTGTGTTGAGTATAAACTCGCTGTACGAGTTACGTTAGATAGTAGGTACTGCTGTCTGCTTGTCGACTTTCACTTCTCTAAGACACCTGAACCTCACGTGCTTGCAAACAAAACCATGCTTATCATGTGACTAACAATATACTTACCTGCGGGAGAACTTATACAACTTTTCCGCAGTGCGGTGCTGGTCTAGATTCATTTACATGTATTTGAGAACACGCACATACAAAAATACACATATCATAGCTTAGTGTTCCGATTCGCCGCCGGGCTAACGCGGTCCGGACGGAGCCGCTTTGAACCCCCGAGGCCAGCAGGTATGTATAGCAGCTGCTGGTCCATGCTTAGCTGTTGGACCAGGTCAACCGGCAGATTGGGCACGTGCCCATGCATACGACTCCCTGAGTCTCAAATTCCAAACGTCCTCTCCCAGACCTCTTTCCGGCGCAGGTTCTTAGCCGATGGCTCCAGACAAAATATTTCCGGTCCCGTGGTCGTGCCGTCCAGGTTTTCAGCAGACCAGGTGGCGGAGGTTCAAGCTCGTAGGTGGCAGCTCAGAGAGTAGAGTGGACCAGTGCTAACGGTGACTGCGGCTGACGCAGCTCAAACAGCCGGCACACGCCGCCTTTCGTCCCGGTGTTGACGGCTGTGCCGTCGCAGCCGTCGCAGCTGAGCAGCAAACGGAAGAGCCCAGGATCTTCGTCCTCCCACCCAGCGGTAAACTTTAAGGCCGTGAGCTATACAGACATGATCTCCTGGTGCGGACCAGTCACACAGCCTCCACTCCTGAGTCCTGCGATATCTGAGTGATGGCGAGTTGCGGGACATAGTGCAGGCTCCGATGGTCATCCCGCCCTATCCAGTTCACACCCATGGGCGGTGGAGAGGGTCTTGCAATAGTTACGGAGTGGACCTTGATAAGGAAAATGGTCAAAAATAACCAGATTAATCATCCTAGACAACTCAAAATGACTAAAGTGCTATACATGTTTGTGTGACACATATCACGACAATTCTAGATTGTTTTACACAACATGATGATACAAAGGGTCTGTTCCCGTCGCGCCTGCAACTGCCTCTAACCGCCTCTAACCTCCGCCGGTCTTCCCGTGGCTGCTCTAAGTTGCTCCGAGCTCATCCAACTGCGTCCGAAACCTCATCTAAACTTCTCTAATTTGCTCCCGAAATCGAGGTGGGACAACCGGATGAGGCTGAAGGAGTACATTTATGGCGCGGCTGATACCTACATGTATTAATGTCAACAGATACCCAACCTTCGACGCAAACAGCTGATACCTCTTCTAAACTCCTCCGGTCGTTCCCGTGGCGGCTCCCACCACACGGCTGCTCTGAGCTGCTCCAACTTGCTCAAAACTCCTCCCGGGAGCCGCGACGGGAACAGACCCAAACTATGCCACTTTGCCGTCTATGACCCGGTCCGGAAGTTGCCAGCGTGACCGGAAGTGACCGGAAGTGACCGGAAGTGTGTTGTTTCCGGTGTCAGGCTGGCCGACCGGTGCTGCCCAACACACGGCTGTACGTGCAGGACAGCGGCGAGCTGATGTTCACCCAGCTGGTCCGCTCCGACGACGGCGTCTTCATCTGCGTGGCAACAAATATATTCGGCTCGGCCAATCACAGCTACAGTCTGCAGGTCACAGGTCAGTGGGGCGCGGTCACATCAAAGGCGCGCTCAGCCACCGGCGCAGCTTTTCAGCGGAAGGTGGTGCAGGGCAAAATGTCAGGTTGACTGTTTGTTTTGCCTGGTTGAGGTGAAAAATTGCAATTGTATCGCCAAGAAACCTTTAATCTGACAACAGTTGGTAGGGAAATACACAAAGTTGGTGCTTCTCCATTTGAGATGGAATCCTTTTCGCCGTGCTGCCCGCGAGTTACTGGTACGGGTGGGGGAATGGTACATGGAGTAGGGGATCGAGCTTAGTGAAGAGAGGGGCCACTATATCTTCAGATCCGCGCGAGATTTGAGCTTGTATCAAGACATTGCTATATACATTGACAACCGTCGAAACTGGGAACCTGTTCCTGTATGTCACCGTTAATATTTCTCGAGATTGAAAGCAATAGTTAATAAAGCATACTCTCCGACGATCCAGTATACGCGGAGAGAGGCAGCGGCTGAGTACCATCTTTATTTAATATGAGGCAGCTAGGACTGACCAAGCCATGCGGCCAAGCACCTGCTTTACGAGCTGTCGAGAGCACCAGCCTGTTACTATCTCTCCATGGTTGATTCTCTCACTAAACCCTTCACTCTGCCACAGCGCCCTCGCCTTCTCTCATTCCCGTGCGCGTGAAGCGCCTCACTCACACGGATCGCTACTCTGCACGCTGCGTGCCCAACATCTCCATACATTTTCACAATCTCCTACACACGCGCGCGCGCGGAAGCCAACGAAGGATACGAGGTCGCTTACAATACTATCACGCACACAGATTACTCGAGTGCGTGCAGACATCTTAAAGGCGGAGGTTCGGTGCCTATGGTAGAGGCGCCACGGGACCAGTGCAGTGAGTTATGGGCCAATGTGCTATCTTTGAGTGCTGCAGCGGAGGCGTGTGGTAGTGGTATGGTCAGTGAGCAGCGCTGCGGACCAATTGAGCCAGGCTGACTGGTGGTGTGTGAGCCGGCAGCGGTGTGACCTGTGACCCTGTGCCCGCAGAGCCGCTGTCGCCCGACCCCGTGTTTCTGGACGCGCCGAGTAACTGGACTGTGTACGAGGGAGATGCGGTTGTGCTGCAGTGTCGCGTGCAGAGCGTCTCCAAGGCACACCTCAAGGTACGCACCTCGGCGGCAACCGGCAGTCTGTGTAGCACGCGTAGTGTTTACTGGCATCGAGTGTGCACCTAGTGTATGCGAACATACTTCCGATTTTCCCAAGATATGCCGGGGCAGATGTGGTAGCGTAATGGTTGTGAACAAAATGAAACAAACACTGAAGTGTGTATTCATCATCTGACAAAAGTCCGTGGGTTATCGCCAAGTGAAGGTGTGTCATTATTTTGGTGGCAGGTGGCATGCAGGGACAACAGAGCGATACAGCGGGAAATTTCCAACGTCGATGGCAGTTATTGCTTCCTTGGCAGTTATTGCTTGCCCCGGGGCCTACTCCTATCATACAAACGTTTAGGTGGACATGTTAGCTAGTCTGATGAGCTCCGAAAAAGGCGACGCGAACGCAAGACGCAAACATCGGTACCCGCCCGACCTGCCAACATGTTCAACTGGGGCACATTTGCCCCCCCCCCAGTGGAGCGAAATGCCCCCCCCCAGTGGGACTGATTTGCCTCCCGCAGTGAAACTGAATTCAATTCGACACGAGCGGGCATAAGAATACGATATATGATACATCAATAGCCTATAACAAAATTAATTCATTAACCCGAACCCGCGATTAACAGTAACCCGACGCCTTTTGTACTGTACTGCATAGACACGCCGATAGCATGATAATGGGGGGGGAAGCAAATTCCCTAAAAAGTGACGGCTAGGCTCCCTCCTCCAGTGGAACCAAATATTGCCCCGGTAGTGGGATAAAAAATTCGTAGGTAACATACGATCGTACGGTCTGCAAAGTATATAAAGCGTCACGGGTAGGAGTTTCCTATTCAGATGGTGGGGCAACTGCCCCACCAACTTTTTCTGAAAAGTTCAACCCATGTAAAGCGTCACTGAAGCATGCTTTCAACTTAAAACCAATAATACGCCTTTTACAGCTCTATCTACTATATAGCGTAGCTCAATGTAACAAAGTTAGTTATGACATGGCCGTGATTTACCTTACCATATTTGGTATTAACTGGCTATAGCGCGTTGTCAAGCGGGTTCTCTCATTGTCGATTGGTAGAATATGATGGTGGCGGATGCCGGCGGCCGGCCGTGGCGTTGTGGCCGGTGCGGCCGAAAGGACAGGGAGTTGAGCTCTGAGGCTGATCGAGAGCGGACTGTGACACTCTCGCGAGTGTGTAGCTGTATGAGTGAACACTGAGAGAGTGTGGTGTGACAGCAGAGAGAGTGAGGAGTAAATGGCAATATAGCTGTGAATGTGACGAGAGACTCTCACTGGGAACTGGAACTGGACTGAGACCGAACTGATCGAATCGACGGACACTTCATTACATATTAAATGGTGCCGTGACCACCCGGATTTCGTCAGGTCTTCAATTCTTCAATTCTTCAAAATCTTCAACCGATCGCGATGAAACGTTCAGTATCCTACATACTTTGCATCAATTCGACACATACGCTGGAAATTCCGAATTTCTATCCCGTATGACCCATGACCTTTGACCTGTTTCTCAAGGTCGTGTTTGGCGAAACTGGCGTCTCGTAGTAACGATCCTTGAAACATGTGCAGTTCCCGAGTGTTTGTTGTTCAGGAGCATATGCCAAGGTGATTTTAGGTGACAGTTGTGACTTCTGAAGAGATTGCGATCTCGATTGACCTTTCAGAGGTCAACTGACCTCCGATGACCTCGATATCTTTTTTCGTCTTCTGTCCGTTTCTAGTGCAGTTAGTGACGCTGATTTCAATTCTGGGATCCATATAACAGGATTATATGTTCCACTAGGGTCAAGCGCTGCCAAAGGTCAACAGAGGTCACTGACCTCAGATAACCTGACATGACATTCTTTTAATTTTGCAGTTTTTAGGTCATTTTGTGATTCTGATTTCAAATTTGGCGTCTATAGCATTTTAAGATGCAGCGGTGTCAATTTATGAAAATGATTGGGGGGAGGCCTTATGCCAACTTTATAGATTTTAATTCCATTCTTACCATGCAAAGCCATAGGCCTAATGTCAAAATTTGAAATCATTGGGGGCGGCCCCCCAATAACGGACACCGGTGCTAAATCGACAAATCGACAAACAAATCGTCACCGGTGCTAAGATGTTCTTTTACGATTTTGGCTCGATTAGTTCTCATTTTTTACACATTTACGATTTTATGACATTTTAGCTTTGACATGACCTCAGAGGTCACCTTATGACCCAGGACCTTAAAATCAGATTTCAATGGATTTCTCTCATCACAAGCAACACGCTCATTTTTTAATCGAAGCTCTAGCTCAATTAAGGACCAAACGCCAGGGGGTCGTACCCCACCCTCCTACACGGTCACGCAGTGATCTTGCCCTACACGGGTGAGGATGAAGAATTATTAGTCCTTTTGGGTATTTAAGTTACATGAAAATTATATGACATGCTGAATTTCCTCCTCGAGATATTCTTTGCTGCATATGCGGAGAGCTCTAAGAAATAATCCTTAAACTATCCCACGTTTTACCCAATCGCTGTGTCCAGAAAAAAAACGCGATTCCTTTCCTTGATGCAGAAATTGTGCGAACAGGAATTCAGGTCAAATTCAAAGTATACCGAAAACCTACAAACAGAGAAGATTATGTCCATTACTTCTCTGGACACAGGGATATGGTAAAACGTATAGGTACTTTTGCATAGAAGGAGCTTCTGTAAGTTGATTCTGAACCATCTACGCCTTAACCCTATTCCCTGCGGGGGCAGATTTCTGCCCCCCGGTAGTTTTTCGCCCAGCCGCTTTCTGAAGCCATTGACGTCTATCGTCTTGAAACTTTCGGACTTTTCGCCTAAATATGAATGCACGCGTTTCGGTGAAATTTGAAAAAAATCGGCCCCAGCAGAGGCGGCTCCAGGGTCATTTTTTTTTGGAAGGTCGGTTTCGAATGCGGGTGTGCGTTGCGATACTGTCTTTCGTAGTTTGCGCTTGGAATAAAGCGTCAGAAACTAAGTCGATGCTTGTACATCATACCATAATGGATTATACAATTTTGGGGCAGAGGCGCACTCAGGAGTACATGAAATGGGAGGCGATATTCTCCGTCAATTTAGGCCCAACTTCAAATAAGCAAGATGATAAAAGGCGTTCTGCACATGAAGCCCCCCACGTTGTTTACCTGAATCCGCCTATGCACAATTTGTTACATTCAACAAATTACAGCAACAAAGCGCAGATGTGACGTTCTTACGTCCCAAACACTAAGGAAAAACACATATTTTTCATCAAAAATTCTCCCCATTTTTCATCCCTGAGTCGCGCTGATGAGTTTTTCGGTTTTGTACTTGTCCCTTTCACACATGAAGAACATGACATTGCGAAGTTCAAAAACTGTTTGCATGCAAATCGGTCGAATCACATGGCCACAATGACCTTTTCAAAAAACACCCCAAAATTCGTTATTTTTTGCCCCCTGGCCCCCATTTAGGAGCAAAAAGCAATTTCTGATCCAAAAAGAAAGATTTGCGAATCGAATGGTGTTTGTCCCATCGAAATCGGCCGAACAGTTCTCGAGATCTCTGGGGGGGGGGGGGGGGCGGAATCTGCCCCCGCAGGTTAACGTAATTCTGGCCGCCCGCAGGGAATAGGGTTAAATTAGTCCAATCTAACGGCTGCAGTTGTCGTTTATCGTCCGATTTGCTCGTAAGAGGCTTCTTAATGAAGTTAAAATTGTTTGACCGTGAGTCGTGACGCAAGCTGGTGGTGACGACGATTCATTTCAGACCTCTTGCGAGCAAATCAGACGGTAAACGAAAAAACTAAGCTACACCGCGCTTACGGCTTATAAATTTCGTATTCGTCTCCGTGATGTTAACCTTTGACCCAGGCGCGGATCCAGGGGGCGCTTGGGCGCGGCCCCCCCCTGAACCGGGTATTTTCTATGGCGCGCCCGTAGGGTGCGCCCGGAGGGCGCAACTTTTTTATTGCGCCCCCCCTGACCGAAATCCTGGATCCGCGCCTGTTTGACCTATGGTTTTCTGACCGGTGGAGTGCTGTTTGTGCGGCAGTGGGTGAGGCGGCTGGTGGCCGGCACCAGTCCCGCCTTTAACCAGACGCAGACGGTGGTCATCAAGGGTCTGCGGTACGCCGTCATTGCCGGCGCGCCGACCGCCCAGGACGGCGACCAGTACTTCACCAAGCTGAAGCTGCCGGCCGTCACCGCCTCCCAGGAGGGTGTCTACCTCTGCATGGCGGCCAACGGCAACGGCTACGTCGGCAGAGAAGCGTTCCTTCAGGTGGCCACAGGTGCGTACAGACAGCACACTCGGTCTCACCAGGTCACACCGAACCGACTCACCCACAGCTCAGGTGACAGACAGACCGACCGAACTCCGCAGTCCGCTGCGCCAATTCAGATTAAAGGGAATGTTTCACATTAACATTATATTTGAGTTGAGATGGCCATTTTGCTGGATTTGCATTTGAAAATTAAGAGTGTAGAAGTTAAAACACCCACAGAGGTCCAATCGAAAGTAAATTTGAGTTTGGTTTTGACATCTGTAAAAAATAAGCCCCTAAGTGTATTTGAATAGCCGCGTAAAGCCGATGTCGTCATCTCTCTTTATCAAATGTTGATGAAAGTAGACTTGTTACATGTTGGCTATACATTAGCCATAACATAGGTCATACAATATCTGGCAGCGTGAAGGTTTGTCTATTTCCCAAATTCCTTCATATGACGTCAATCAGGGCCCAAATTACTAAAACTCGTTTTTTTCATGAAATTGTAGCACTGTTTTAGAAACAAATGTCAGAATCGTGTTCGCAGCCAATTAACTTCATATTTTGCACCACAAAGCGGCGTACAGTTGTGACAACTTTCAGAGAGGTGAAACATTCCCTTTAAAGGGACTTTCCCATCTTAACATTATATTGGAGTTGAGATAGCCATTTCTCCGTGCTTTGGCATTGAAATTATGTATTGGTATAGTTAAAGCAAACCCACCGAGGTCGAAATCACAAAAGAAATTTGAGTTTGGTTTGACATCTCCAACAAAGAACCTATAAGTGTATAGGCATAGGGTTTCTTAATCGATATCGTCATACCTCTCTTTTACCAATGTTTGTGAAAGTCGACTTGTTTTACATTTAGGCTGTTGCATAGCCCATAGACTAGTCATTACATATAGCAGCGTGAAGGTTTTCTCTTATTCCCCAAAATCTTCATTATGACGTGCATCAGCCCAATATTAAAAACAGATTTTTTTATGAAATAAGCACTGTTAGTGAGAAACAAATGTCATTAAATCGTGTTCGGGAGCAATTACTTAATATTTAGCACCACATGCGGCGTACATTTGAGAACTTTTGAAAAGGTGGGACAGTCCCTTTAAAGAAAAGATGAAAACAGCGCAAGCCGCTAAGTTACGTTGGAGCAAATATTGCAAGGACTCGGTTCTCAGTAAATAGGTGACCATTTAATTATTGTATGCTTCATTTATTCCGATGAATAGCTGAATGGCTAAGTTTTTTCATAACGAAAATTACTTAGGCTGGTTTGTGCCAGCATCGTTACCACACCACCAAAGCGAAAACAAACCGACCATGAAAATAAGTAGAACCTGTAGAAGGACGAGAAACATATTTACATGTTTTTCACAGTTCGAAGATTTCCACTGGGCGGTCGCTCGGCAAAGTAGTCTGGTGTGTGTGTGTGTGTGTGTGTGCGTGATGGTGTGCGTGTGTTGTATGCGGTGCGTGTGCGTGTGCGTGTGCGTGTTGCGTGTGCGTGGTGTCGTGTGCGGTGTGCGTGGCTGTGGGCCATGTGCGTGTGGCGTGCGCGTGCGCGTGGCGCGTGCGCGTGTATGTGCTCCGACGGAGCATTTGGGCCAAACGGCATTTTAGGCATTTAGGAAATGGAGGCCAAACGGCTGGGGCCGATTTTGGCGCGGGTGGCATCGTTCGATGCGGCAAAACGGCGGACAACTGATGGTATCAGACACCAGTGGCGGGTCGATCGGTGACGATCGGTACTAACAGGCTGCTGCGTGGGTCTCTCTGGCGTGGGTGACACGTACTAACAGGCTGCTGCGTGGGTCTCTCTGGCGTGGGTCTCTGCCAAAATCATGTGCTGGCCTCTAAACTCAGCTGGAGGACAGCCCCCCCCCCCTGAACACATGGTCGTCTATTGCCTGCGAATATTCAGCTAGCTAAGCCAAATTTGGTGTGCCGATAGAGCTCGCTGAGCGCTTTCCGGCCGTGTACCACACAGGATGACACGTGGCACGTGCGAAATGCAAAAAGGTAAATCTAGCTTCACAGGCCGAACGGATGGTGCCAGAGACTCCATATTTGGAGGTCTCGTACAAGTCACCACGCCCGTGTGCAAATTGGGTCGTTGACCCCCCCCAGGGGGACCACAAAACCCAGGAGACCCCCACAGGCCCACAGGATCTAAACATTTTTTTTCTTTCTCGAATTACGATTTTGACCCCAAGGTTGATGGCATTGCCGGCCACTGGTAAATACTAAATATACACCCTGGGTCTTTCAATGCACTGTGCTCGATATTCCGTGTACCTATGTACACGACCCTTCGTTGTAGCAATGTAGCATTGCAAATCCCACAGGCATTGCCAAATTATCGCCAGGATGACTGGTTCCTTAATGGCAGAGCAGTTAATCAGCTGTTGATATTGAATATCCATCAGCAGACGAGCTCGGGTGCTAGGCGTTTGCTTTCGGGTGCTAAGCGTTCCTGTGGCAGCCTTGTCTGGGACGTCACCATATGACGTCACATTCAATCCCATCTGAGAAGGCCTCTATGTTGAGCGTTGGTTGGCGGTGAATGTTTCGTGAGTCAGATGGCGGGACGTCGTGTGTTGGTACAATTTGGACGCTACGCTGAAAACGTCATGTCGCTCGTGACGTCACGTCACGTCGCTCATGTCACCGCTGCACAGTGGGCGGAAAAGAGGATTTAGCCTCGCGAAACCTATAAATCCTCATAACCTTCTTATCTTACAACATGCATCAACCAGTAAAGCAGCATTAGAAAGGCAATTGATCAAGGAATGCATTACGTTAAACATCAAACATGTTGCAGGGGTGTTGTTACGCGCGGATTGCTTGCAATATAGAACATTATGGTACATTTTTGGTTTTCGATATCATATGATTCAAATGTGAGCATGCATTAGGTAAATTAAAGTATTGTATTGCTCATGAATCATATTTGAGCCAATTCTGGGACGATTTATTTGATTTTGCAACAGCTGTAAGCAGCGCTGAGACACGTAAAGTAGGTAATTTTATTTGCGTGCAACATGATGCTTTCGAGGTATCCAGAAAACGTTTTAAGGCAGTATTCAAAAACTTTCCGGCCTGTTTGCTGACTGGCTTTTGCTGGCTTGTTTAACTATGATTATGTTGTGTTGATGTTTATGTATGCTTGTGCATGATGTTTGTCGTGGTAACCCTGTTCGTGCGGCGCGACGCAGAATACGTTAACGTGCGGGGGCGATTCCCTTCCCTTCACGGATCTCGAGAACCATCCGTCGATTTTCGATGGGTTAAACACCATTCGATTGTCCAAGATAACTAATTTTGGTTATTCCAAAACAATTTTTGTCAAGAATGGGGTCAGGGGGCAAGAAAAAAGGTGTGTATTTTAAAAGGTTTTGCGGCCATATGGTTGCTGATGTAAGCAACACACGTTTTTTAGCTTAAATGTACCGGTCTTCAAAATATCAAAAGACAGGTTCAAAATCAAAATCATAGGCGTATGCAAGGGGATGTAAAATGAGGGGGGATTTCTGATAACAATATGTGCTGTTCAGGATTGTTTGTGAGATAAGAAATGTCACATGTTGGACATTATTTGTTTTAATTTGCCTTAGGTAACCATATTACGCATAGGCGAATCCAGGTACCTAGGTAAACAACGAGGGGTACATGCCACGTAACGGTTTTTTTTATTCATCTTGCTAATTTGAAGGTGTACTATTTTAGGGATGTGTTGGTAATCGCCCTCCATTTTTGTGTACTGAGTGGCCTCACAAACATATGATGTACAATTCCAGTATGCCATGATGGTATATTCCAGTGAAAATGCTTCTGAAATGCATTTATTTCACCGCAAACTACGAAGGAAGTAAAACTTCGAAGGAACAACGCATTTGTAAACATCCTAAATCTAAGAAGCAGGACCTGGCACCGCTCTGCAGAGCCATTATCTTTAAATTTTGACACAACAGTGGAAAGTTTTATCGATGGGAAATTTAAGCAAAATTTGAAGACGCTAGCACGTGTTTAGGACAACAGAAGAGATCAAAAATGGGAGTCAGAATCTTGTCCGCCGTTAATAGAGATAAAGATCATACATTTGCACACAAATTGTAAAACAATTATATTAATATTTACTTACTGCTTTGCATAAGGGTTAGGCATTCCACATCATGAAAATAGGATTATATCAGATGTGGTCAGAACTTGGAAGATAAGTAGGTATCTGCTGTAGAACTTTGAGATCCGCTGGTTTCAAATTTTCCTTGCACCAGGTATAACTGGGATCAGTATTCAGCTTTTGGGACCGGTTCAGACTTGGGTCCAAAAAATATCACATTTTGTCACTCTCTTTAATGAGCCCGCTGTAGTTTGGTGGTGTTTTTTATGCCATCGGTGAAATAAGCCGCCTTCGAATGCGGAGCTTAACTCATTACCATGCGCTGGGTTCTATACAGGCGCTCAAGAAATAGAAAACTCTTGCAAAGTGTTACATTGTGGCTAAAACGAGGTTTTCCGCACTTTTTAGTTTTGAACCTGTTAAATACGATCCCAGTGCCATATTGGTGCTTGTTTTGAACGAGCTACTGAAGATACTTGTATCGGCTCTATGAATTTTATAGGCTAATTTTCAGGCATCAAACAGAGATAAGGTGATAATACTTATTTTATTTGGCTTATTGATTTGCTCAATTCTTCTTGAATCTAAATGCCTATGCATGACAATACATCAGTAAATCGCACGAAAACACATTTGGGTGCGGAAAATGCATACATTTGACTTATCATCACATTTTCCAGAAGCGTTTAAATTCGCCTGTGAAATATCAGTTTTCAAAAGGTGGACGTAAACTCTGTGTTTGACGTCATTCTCCTCTACAAAAAACAACATAGAACGATCAAAACGTGGCGGATCCAGAAAATCTTCAAGGAGGGGCCATCAATTGCAGTGGTGCCCTACTATACCAAATATGAAAAATCGACGTGTGATTTGGTCACTATTTGAAGGGTGCCCCTATTTTCAGCATTTTTTTTTTGGCAAATGTTAAGGACCCTCAAGGTCAGCAGAGGTGCCTCCCTCAGCCGGCCAGAGTGCCTGAGGCGCTAGAGTGCCCCTCAGGCAACAAGAGTGGCCCTGAGGCGGCTAGAGTGCCCTCTCAGGCACAAGAAGTGCCCCTCAGGCCGGCAAGAGTGCCGCCAGGCGGCAGAGTGCCCTCAGGCGGCAGATGCCCCCCAGGCGGCCAGAGTGCCCCCTCAGGCGGCCAGAGTGCCCCTCAAGCTCGAGGCCCAAGGGGGGGCATGGCCCCATGCCCCCCCCTCTGGATCCGCCACTGCGATCAAATCAATGTCATATTCGTGATCCATGGACATTTTCCAGTCGATTGATATACATTTTGTTCCCAAGCTCTGTAATCTATAACTTGGAGTTTCGCGAGGCTAGACCGGCCGGAACGCCCACTGTGCGCTGATGTGGACAATATCCATGATGTTGTCCACATCTGGAACACGGCCGGCGGCACGACTTAATATGTATAGGGTCCGGCATAAGTTTTTGCCTCTGCCTGCTTCAGTATTTATATCGTACCTAACGTGATTATTGCATCAAATATCTGGTTCTTGGTCCTGCATCTGCTTCTAGATCCTTTGCCGTGAGAAATGGGTCCGGAATCCGACTAGGTCAGGGGCTGGTGAGCTCGTGGCAGAATAACGCGAACTGGTGCTGGGATCAGCCATAAAAGTGAAGGTCGAACACTTCGATTTAAGCGAGTGAATCTGGCAATAGGCGAGGTCTGAGCCAGAAATCCCAGCATGTTACAGTAAAACGTAGCCGGCTAAGTGGGGACATAATTCCGCACCATCCAGTGCTGGTGCGAGAATTACAGACCTCATGAAGCATTGCTGATAGACTCAGGTCGGGCCGTCCGCTCACCATCTCACTGGCACAATATTGTTCCCAATAAAAACAAATCATATACAGAAAAGAAAGACGATCTGAATACAAAATCAGTTGAGCATCAAAAATGGGTCCAGCGACTCAGCCCGAAGGGCTACTAAGTCTCTGAAGGACTGTGGGGCCTCCAAGGAAGCTCTTTGGGCTTTGACAACTTTGGAACTTAACTAATACTCAAGGCCTACAAGATGCACGTTAAGCCAAAAGTAACAAATCTCAAGTGCTTACCGCGTCAAACTCTGCAAAGATGTCATAATCGAACAGTGGAGGCCTTGAAATTTGAAAAGCGTGCTATTCAGCGAAGAATAGTGACACCATCCTCCAAATCCCCCAAACGACCCGGTTTGAGCCCGAAATGCAGCAAGTGTCCATTGCGCATTTCGTCGTCTCTACACGATTCCGCACGCCGAGACGAAGTGTTCGACCTTCACTTTTCTGTGTGTGATTGATAAGAGCAGACAGATCGCTTTAATTCTGACCACAGCTCTCAGCCTTGGCTTTATATCGAATTGGGAACCATTCCTTCACGGCACAAAGGATAGGAAGCAGATGCCCCCGGGGGGACGGGGGGCACAAAAAGGGGGATACATTTTCTGGGGCAAAAAAGGGGGAAAATGTGTGTGGTTTAAGCGTTTGAGTGAGGTTGGGGACTGGATTGTTGGTTTGTATTGGGGGGGTAGGATCGGGCCCCCCCGCCGCCCCCTCCATAATCACGTAGGTACATATAAACACGATACGATATAAAGCAGACAGAGGCAAAAACTTATGCCGGACCCTATAGAGGATGTATTGCCTGATGGGACACGGTTCTTAGCTATCTCTCGCTGTGTAACGTATCGTTTGGCGCTATATGATCTGCCTTGTGACTCAGTGTAATCTTACTTAGGAAGCTCGGCTCCAGATGGTCTGCCGGTGGTAGCCTCTGCCGGTGGTACCTCTCGATGGAGCGGCAAACAATCCGTGTGGCTCCCTCTCCACAGGGAGGTGACAGGCTGACTGTGGCTCCCTCTCCACAGGGAGGTGACAGGCTGATGTGTCTCCCTCTCCCACAGGGAGGTGACAGGCTGTACTGTGGCTCCTCTCCACAGGGAGGTGCACAGCTGACTGTGGCTCCCTCTCCACAGTAGGTGGACAGGCTGACTGTGGCTCCTCTCACAGGGAGGTGACAGGCCGAACTGTGGCTCTCTCCAAGGGAGGTTGACAGGCTGCTGTGTCCTCCCTCTCACAGGGAGGTGACAGCTGAACTGTGGCTCCCATCTCCACAGGGAGGTGACAGGCTGACTGTGGCTCCCTCTTTCCACAAGGGAGGTGAAGTGACTGTGTTCCTCTCCACAGGGAGGTGACGCTTGACTGTGGCCCTCTCCACAGGGAGGTGACAGCTGACTGTGGCTCCTCTCCACAGGGAGGTGACAGGCTGACTGTGTCTCCCTCTCACAAGGGAGGTGAAGGCTGACTGTGGCTCCCTCTCCACAGGGAGTGCAGGCTACTGTGGCTCCTCTCCAGAAAAAAAAAAAAAAAAAGGGAGGATGGTGAACAGGCTACTGTGCTCCTCTCCCACATGGAGGTGACAGGCGACTGTGGCTCCTCCCACAGGAGGTGAGGGCTGACTGTTCTCCTCTCCACAGGAGGTGACAGGCTGACTGTGGCTCCCTCTCCACAGGAGTGACAGGCTGACTTGTGTCTCCTTCCACAGGAGGTGACAGGCTGACTGTGGCTTCCCTCTCGCACAGGAGGCGAACAGGCGACTGTGTCCCTTCACAGGAGGTGGACAGGCTGACTGGGTCTCCCTCCACAGGGAGGTGACAGGTGACTGTGGCTCCCTCTCCACAGGGGAGGTGAACAGCTGACTGTGTCTCCTCTCACAGGGGGTGACAGCTGACTGTGGCTCCTCTCACAGGGGGTGGAACAGGCTGACTGTGTCTCCCTCTCACATGGGAGGTGACAGGCTATGTGTCTCCCTCTCTCACAGGGAGGTGACAGGCTGACTGTGTTCCCTCTCCAAGGGAGGTGACAGGCCTGACTGTGTCTCCCTCTCACAGGGAGGCGCACAGGCTGACTGTGTCTCCTCTCCACAGGGAGGTGACAGGCTTGCTGTGTCTCCCTCTCCACAGGGAGGTGACATAGGCCTGACGTGTCTCTCTCCCAGGGAGGTGACAGGCTGACTGTGGCCTCCTCTCCACAGGGAGGTGACAGCTGACTGTGTCTCCCTCTCCACAGGGAGGTGACAGGCTGGACTGTTTCCCGTCTCCACAGGGAGGTGACAGGCTGCTGTGTCTCCCTCTCCACAGGGAGGGTGACAGGCTGACTGTGGTCCCTCTCCACAGGGAGGTGACAGGCTGACTGTGGCTCCTTCTCCACAGGGAGGTGACAGGCTGACTGTGTCTCATCTCGCACAGGGAGGTGACAGGTGACTGTGTCCCTCCCCTCCACAGGGAGGTGACAGGCTGATGGCTCCCTCTCCACAGGGAGGTTGAAGGGCTGAACTGTGGTCTCCATCTCAACGGAGGTGACAGGCTGACGTGTTCCTCTCCACAGGGAGGTGAAAGCTGACTGTTCTCTCTCTCACAGGGAGGTGACAGGCTGAACTGTGGCTCCCTCTCCAAGGGAAGTGACAGGCTGACTGTGTCTTCCTCTCCACAGGAGGTGACAGGATGGACTGTGTCTCCTCTCCAGCAGGGAGGTGACAAGGCTGACTCGTGGCTCCCTCTCCACAGGGAGGTGACAGGCTGACTGTGTTCCCTCCAAGGGAGGTTGAAGGCTGACTGTGGCCTCCCTCTCCACAGGGAGGTTGACAGGCTGACTGTCCTCCCTTCCACAGGGAGGTTGACAGGCTGACTGTGGCTCCCTCTCTCACAGGGAGTGAAGGCTGACTGTGTCTCTCATCCACAGGAGGTGGACAGGCGACTGTGTCTCCCTCTCACAGGAGGTGACAGGGCTGACTGTGGTCTCCTCTCCAAGGGAGGTGACAGGCTGACTGTGGCTCCTCTCCCAGGGAGGGTGACAGGCTGACTGTGTCCTCCCTCTCACAGGGAGTGACGGCTGACTGTGTCCTCCCTCTCCACAGGGAGGTGACAGGCTGACTGTGGCATCCCTCTCCACAGGGAGGTGACAGGCCTGACTGTGGCTCCCCTTCCACAGGGAGGTGACAGGCTGACTGTGGCTCCCTCTCCACAGGGAGGTGACAGGCTGATGTGGTCCCTCTCCACAGGAGGTGAAGCTGACTGTGTCTCCCTTCCACAGGGAGGTGAAAGGCTGAACTGCTGTCTCCCTCTCCACGGGAGGTTGACGGCTGACTGTGGCTCCCTCTCAAGGGAGGTGACAGGCTCACTGTGGCTCCCTTCCAAGGGAGGTGACAGGCGACTGTGTCTCCTCTCCACAGGGAGGTGAACAGGCTGAATGTGGCTCCTCTCTTCACAGGGAGGGTGAACAGGCTGCTGTGGCTCCCTCTCCCAGGGAGGTGACAGGCTGATCTGTGGCTTCCTTCTCCACAGGGAAGGTGACGGTCTGACTTGACTCCCTCTCCACAGGGAGGTGAACAGGCTGACTGTGTCTCCCTCTCCACAGGGAGGTGACAGGCCTGACTGTGGCTCTCTCAAAGGGAGGTGACAGGCTGACTGGTGTCTCCCTCTCTACAGGGAGGTGACAGGCTGACTGTGTCTCCTCACCACGGACGGTGACAAGGCTGACTGTGTCTCCTCTCCACAGGGAGGTGACAGGTGACTGTGGCTCCTCTCCACAGGGAGGGTTGAAGGCTGACTGTGTCCCCTCTCCACAGGGAGGTGACAGGGCTTGACTGTGTCTCCTCTCCCAGGGAGGTGACAGGCTGACTGTGGCTCCCTCTCCACAGGGAGGGTGGGACAGGCTGACGTGGGGGTGTGCTCCCTCTCCACAGGAGGTGACAGGACTGACTGTGTCTCCCCTCCAAGGGAGGTGAGGCTGACTGTGTCCTCCCTCTCCACAGGGAGGGTGACAGGCTAATGTGTCCCTCCCTCTCCACAGGGAGGTGACAGTGCCGGCGACCGACTGACCCGTCCCTTCTCTCTCGACAGCGCCGCCGAGCTCGATGCAGGCGTTGCTGATCGCGCTGCCGGCCGTCGCCGTGGTCGCCTTCATCCTGGGCGCCATCTGCTGCCTGCACCGGCGCCGCAAGACACTACCGCCACCTGGCGATAACAAAACCAAACAGCAGGTGGTGCACAGGCCGGCAGCCGGCGGCGCCCGGCCAGAGTACGTGTCGCAGCGCTACCCGGGCGACGGTGACGGCGCACTGAGGACCGTATTGATGCCGCCAGCGCGGCTGAGCGCAGACGGCGCCAGCGTGTCGCGCAAGTACGAGGTGCCGCCGCCGGCACCATACGACTACCGGCAGTTTCGGCACCTGGACGTGGTTTGAGCGCGGCTCTGGACTGCCGAATCACAGGGTATCCGTGTGACTGTGTTGCGGCCAGAGTCGCCGAGGACGGACAGTGCTGACAGTGTTGTAGGCCGAGAGACACCGAGTGTCTGCGTCAGAGAGACACCGGGTGAGCCGCTGTGGTGTGCCCGCGGCGGTGAGTGTTGTCGGCCGGATGATCCGGCCTGCCGGGGTCTGTCCAGAATGTGATCCATGCGGAAGTGTGCCGANAGCAGCGCGTCGCATCAACATTATATTCGGCGCAACCAATTTCATGCAGCCCAACAACAACCAACCTTTGAACTGTAAGGCAATTGCACCAAAGCTACAGCAATACCTCGATAAAAAATAAGCTCCCTTGGAATTTTGGCTCTGATCCGTCACTTTATGCAGCGGCATTGAGACTGCCTCATTTAACAGCCACTGTGTCCTCCCTCAGACGATGGTGGGGATTTAGGTCCCGCCGGGATGCAAGACATTCGTAGCTAATAAAATAGACAACCTCGTACGCCAACCAAACGGGGTAGAATGATACTAAATGTCATCGTCCGATGCCAGAGGTCTCAGTAAAATATTCTGCCGTTTTTCAGAATTGTTCAAGAAGACGCAGACGATATGCTTATCACACACATGAAGTCAAATTATCTTAGCGTTGAAATGACGCTGACACTACAAATGTTCTTTACAAACGTTGCGAGAAGACGCCAAAGTCCTTTTGCTCGCTGCCGTGAGGTTTCTGAATTTTGAGTTTTGTTTTAGACACTTGTTCCCTGCCCTTCATGCTAAGACATTTAAACAGCATAAGTAAATTTTAGGAGACATTTCGATTGATTTTACTGAAGGAGTAAAAATGGGTATATTTATAGACATAGTAAATGGTAGGCACAAGGCACAGTCATATTCGCATTTGAATATGTCTAACTTTTTTTTCTCATTAAGATTTTCAAGTTCGCCCAGTGCACGTGTTACCTTTACGAAATTCGTTTGAATCAAAATTAAATCGAGGCGATGCGAAATTAGTTATTTGTATATTTTGTATGTGATCAGCGCATAACAAAACTGAGCAGAGCCGGACATAATGAGATTCACAGTCAAAGAAACGTTAACGTTGTCTAATTTAGCACCAGAAAACCTAGAATCTGACCTTTACATGTCCCAAGCCATTCGCGACGCCGAGTTAGGCTCTGTTACTAACAACCTCGGAAATCTACAACACAATCCAGCCTTTCTTCATCGAGCTAAGCGCCACACTCTCCAAAACACGTCTCCCCTCATGTTTACTTAATCCTGGTCACTCAAACGGTCTGTTGAGCTCAACAGCTTGTGACACAGCCACAAGGGACATTGTCAAACAGAGGACTGTACAATTAGCTGCAGAATCTACAACCTACATCAGCCGTGGTCTGGTCATAACGATCATTGCAGCATCAGCAGCTGCAGCAGCTGCTGCATCAGCTGTAGCAGTTCACACCAGGCGTAAAAGTCATCAGAAGACGGCCTCGGTGGCGAGGCGCGGCTCAAACCCTCTCCATCCCGGAAACAGACCCGTTCCCGCCATTCGACGACCCGTTCCCGCCATTGGACGTCCGACGTCCGACCATGAGCCGTCTCTCTCAGGCAGAGGCAGAGGCAGCTCTCACTTGCTCTCTCCCTCTCTCTCTCTCTCAATCGAACGCGATCGCACAGCGGCCGTCAAACTGGGTCGGGCGGGGCCCCGCGGCGGCCGGCGGAATCTGTGCCATCGATTAACGACGGTCAGAGTGGGGTCGGCTGTCTGTCAGAACAGTCATGTGAACAGTCACAGTCAGGTCACAGTCACAGTCACAGTCACAGTCACAGAGGAGGTCTTTGGTGGCTGACAGATCAGCAGAGAAAGCCATTGATGTCGGATGAGGCCTGACAGATGTGGTGTTGAAAAGAGCCGAGCAGCGGAACGCTGGGCGACTGTACGTCTTTGGAAGGGTGGTAAACTTTGTCGAGCCATCGCCACATTCAAGTGGTACACATTCACATGATAAAACCGAGGTCAGCGATGAAACTCCATCGCAGCGCTTTGTGTTTGCCCAATTGCCTTGATGTTTCACGACCTGTTGGAAATATCAATAAACCACAAATGCGCTTGTTTGTACAACTACTTAAGATTTGGTTGTGTTCAGTTTCGTTTTCATATGTTTTATGCATACACTGGTGTTCTTATGATCATGAGAAGCGCTCACGTCGTGGATTGTCCAGAAACAGAGCAAGCACATTCCGTTCATTAACAGTTCCGCAAAATAATTCCGTAACAATACGTGCAGAATGGCGTTCAAAGTTGAAACGCATTCCTTACCCAGCTGAAGAAAACGCATTCGGGTGCCCGCGAGCGCCTATTCAAATACATGTGTCAATTTCAACAATTGATTTTTTCTTCCTGCTACGTCATTGATCGTGCAGTTGCTGCGACCAGGGCAATAGAACACTGTTGCGACCTCCAGTCAATGTATTTTAATAGGCGTCTCCGCATCTCCACTTCACACAGCTGTATGAAGACTGTGCTGCAGCCTTGACACGGTATATGATGCTGTACTCACAATAGACGGTGAGTCTCCAGGACTGTTCGATCACCTCCGCCATCAGGTCCGTGTTGACGGCACGACACTTGATGCTCTGACCACTGTCGCCCACCTGGGGTGTCAGTGTCACTGTAGATACGGTCCGGTTACCGTCGCCAGTGACACGCTGAAACAGCAACAGTCGGTGTCAGTGGCACTGTAGAAGTTAATGGTGGCTCCAAGACGACCAAAGTTGGCTGGGGATTATAAAAAAGTATCACGCAATCTACAAAGTCAACGGAGTTCGCTTCCTCATGCATTCATACAAACTTTATTCAGTAGAAGTTACTTATATTTGATTTTTAATCATGACAAGCGTCAATGTTCGGCCAATGTCACGCATTTCAGGCATTGACCCATTTGATCCCTTCGGATACGCTAGTGGTAGAGGTAGTGGTGTACGATTAGGAAAATTTCCAAATCATGTCCGATCCTAAGTCCGATCCAATATGGAGATATTGACTGAAGGGTGTCCAACGAGTCCAAGAACCCGAAAATATTATATTTGTATGCATGAAACATCTCATGTTCTATGTCAGCTGTATCTCTTTTGCACCTGTGAAATGGTGAGTGCAGACTGCAAGTGCTCATCAGTTGGTACATTTTTGCTACGCTTTCATAACATATTGTATTTTTTCAGTCTATGGCTATTCTGCCTGATTGGTTTTATATTTATCTAAAGGATATCATTGTCCATGTTAAATGATTTGTGCAGACTATCAGGCTACAAATATATGGACACAAAGTGGAATCATGTATCTAACTGCCTGTTATAGCGTAAAAACCTGTAAGGTAGGAAAATGCGTGTATTATGACCTATATGCCCTGATGAAAAAAAAATATTCAAAACACATGTGGTTGACCGACCGAAGTCCAATGAGGAAACGGACAATTTTCGAACGTACAAAAGAACTGGACTCTAACTTATATCACTAGTAGAGACCGTCCAGTTATCGTCGCGAACAGTTATCATTATTTAAATAAAAAAAAAATAAAAAAATAGCGGGGAGTGATGTGACCTAACGTGATTTAATATCCATATCCTTATTAAACTCTCTTCTGGTACTTAACGTAATCAGGTCACATGGGCATGGAAGGGCACTCCTGCCTACCTATTCATGGGTAGGGGGAAAAAATCATATGCGGCAAAATGTGTAACAAATAACAACAGCTTTTGCAGCAGACATGCCTTTCCCGTGTTATCGTAAACTGTTAATGAGACAGTATTTGGTGCTAGCGGCTATTCCATTAATCAGCGGCGAGCGCAGGAGAACCGGTACCCAGCGCTGATTGGTCGGACCTCATCACGTAGAGATGCCAGGAGTGTGGATGAGGAAGCAATGACGAATATTACTCCCGTGCCATCCTACGCATATTTTAAGCGTGTAAAAGCTGATGTAAAAGCATACCCGGAGAACACATTATGGTCTGACGGTAAATGAAGCTTACAGAATTGCTGCAATTGACCAAAAACAGAAGGCAATAATTCAGATGAGATTTGCCTGCGTCCTATAGACAACCTCCGAGACTTATACCAGCATAAGGAAGCCGTATTGGATGCCCGCCTTAGTGCCCACTCCTTGCATTTAAGCACAGTCAGCACAATAATGCACTTTTGCGGTCTAAATTCCAGAGTTTTACGGTGAACGGAAGCAAAACGAATTTGTCGGCTTTCGCTTCCGCTGAGTCGCAGGTACAAGCAGCATCAAGTTTATCCCTTATCAGCTTGGTGGCTATGCAATCTACAGAAACGACACTCAAGGGGATTGAAAAACAAGATATGTTCCTATATTTTGTGAAAACGAAAACCTTAGATCATATCTTCAAATTGGTAAGATTTGAAAAGGCCAGCCAATCGACCTGAAAGTCTGAGTCAAACCCATCGTGGCTCTGAAAAATACGCATTTGAAAGACGCACACATATTGCGTACTGAAGTTCTCTATTAATGTAATTTTACCCTGTAGGTACAGACCTGGCACCGGAAGTAGTGTTGCAGGGGTGGCAGCTGCCAGACCAACTTTTGAACTGGTGTGGCGGTGCCACACCAACTTTACAGTCGTCCATATATACTCGGTTTCCGAAATGCAAGCATACGAGTATATATGACTAGAGGCCATTAATGCTGATCGCATTAACTTGGGTTTCAAAATCGTAGGCTATCCCTAAAAAGATAAAAACGATATTATTTTTACGCATGGAGGTGGTGGCGTCTTTGGTAGGCCAGTGAAAGTCCGTAAGGGATTCCTATTTTGTGGTATAAGCCGTTGGTTCACCCAGAATTGCACGTACAGTGACGGCGGAACCCCTTGCTATACATTGTCAATGGGCCCCCATATGGTAAATACCACTATGGAGTGCTAAAAATTACAAGTTTTTTGCAAATTTGACCAATTCTAGGCGTTTTTCGAGAAAATTTCCAACAACCAAATTGAAGAAGAGGTGTATATACACCAGAACAAATCATTTTGTTGGCGCCATCTGCTATTCCATTTGCCAAAAAACTGCATTTTCGTGCAATTTTACATGTCTTTTCGACGTTTTTGCATTTTTGACCAATTTCCAAGTGTTTTACGAGAAAATTATCCAAACAGCAACAAATGAAGATGAGACCAAAAGCCACACAAACGTTTTTCCAAAAATTTAGCCCTCTAACATCAATTCTTACTCTTTTTTTTGGCAGTCAAAAATATTTTCATATTTTTAAATTTTTGACAATTTCCAAAAATTTTGGGGGGCAAAAAAATTTCAAAAAAGTCAAATAAAGAAGACACTTTGAGGAACTGTGAGTGAAAATTTTCAAATTTTTGCAGGAAAGTTTTAGACACTTAAAAAAGTTTATTGAAATATGAGGGTCGAAAAGGGTGATTGTTACACCCCCACGGTTGTATTTTTGCAACCCCACGTGTGGGTACAATTACAAAAAGGAAATATAAGTTAGAGCTAAGACTCAAGTAGCCTAAAAAAAATTGGGAGCGCTGCTTGCAAACGTTTGGCCGTGAGAGTCGGATAACTTTTTTCGGACAAACAAACAGACAGACAAACAGACAAACACCCGGCCAGCACATTTTCGAGCGATGCCCCAGTGGAAATCTTCGATACTCAGATTTTTTTTTTCAAAAAAAAAATCTTCCGTTCTACGATTTTGAACAACGAACGTGCTTTGTAGATGGCATGATACCCTTGGATTCTGACAGGAATACAATTATTTACGTCAATTTATGCGCTTTTGTTTGGTCTGCAACGCGAAAAATGCCCTTATAACACATTATTTGTTCCATGGATATTGAAGTAAAACGCAAAAGGGGAAATGCATTTTTGCGCATAGTAATAGTGGAAGAGGTGGTCGATTTTTGTCTTTTGAAAGGTCATAAGTCAGTCATTTCTGACGATATAAATTTGAAATTTGGTACACATATTTACCAAACACGTTTCAATTACACATATTCCGTGTATTAGACAACCATATTTTTAGATACCGTGAAAAACAATACAAATTGTCTTTGGGTTTCTAAAAAAAATCAAAAAAAAATCGAGATAGTAGTTTGATAGCCAAGCCTTTATTATCAGTCATTTGATATGCCAGTTAATTAATCTTTAAATGTACAGTGTAGTACAAATGTTCTGTCTACTTCATCGACACCACCCGATGTTGATGCGTCCGGTAAATAAATCCTTCGTTAAAAATTCGGAGTTATAAAATTAGAAATTCGAAGTTAATCCGTGGTGCATCAATAACAATTACTTGACGTAGATCGAAATACATTCGCTCCGTGCGCTTTAGTTCAACAACGTGGTCTTGGACCTTGGAACCCCCGCCCCTGATGTTGGCGCAACCAGACGCAACCAGGGAGTCCCAGGATCCGGGACCTCCCTTTTTAGAGACAAAGTGCACGTTTTCCGTACTCTTTTTGTAAACAAAATCTGAAAATTTGTACGGAATCCCCCTCCCTTTCGACCAGGGACAACCCTTTAGAAATTAATGGCTGCGCGCCTGTGCAGAGAGGCGGATTCAGGGGGGGGTCAAAATGGGCAATCGCCCCCCCACCAAGCAAGAAGTCGGTGAACAAAGGTATGTCCCCCCCCAAAGTCGGAGAAAAAGTTACAATTTTTGCCTGTCCAAAATGCATTTGATCTGTTTTTGCAGCATGTATGTATAACGGTGAATGTGTATAGAATGAATGTATATACAACATGTATGTATAATGAATATTCACTGTTACAGTTTGCGAGTCATTGACAGGAATAAAATGACATCTGCATAAATGGCTGCATAAATGACTGACTGGCTTGTGATATGACGACACCTAACATATAATCGGTTTGGTGCAGTGCCCTCGACAAGCCTCAAGTTATAATTGCGATTTGCAGGTGTCGTGAGCACTGCCTTTGCACTGTGCAGCAGAGCTGCGGCCAGTCACTACATAGAATCCCCTGAAGTGGAAATTCCGCGTAGCGACTGGGGATAGATCGTTCTGATTAGTGCGAACATTTAATATCATTGTGTCGCAGAGCGTGGCCTGTTCGTTTCTTTACTCACTGATTCGCCGTATACCCGACGCGAGACGGACATATTTCTCTGCTCCCTTTCCAAGCACACGCATTCAGCTGATTTAAACAGAGCCAGTAATGTGATGTGGTAGCCAAGGCAACACATACGCATGTGTGTGTTCGGTCCAGTATACGAAGCCTTTGTGGAGGCTGGAGAGGCTTATACTGATCAGTGCGCCTCTGCACCACCGAGCTTTGTAAGGAGCGCTTTTTATACCCCGTGGAGCTTGGGAGAGCCCGTCGCCTGATAGCGCACATAACCAAAGCGACAGCTCCGACAACGCTTACAAAGTGTCGCCACCCAGTGGCGGCGGATGGTATTTTCGGATGGGGGCTTGTGGTTAACGCCCATGAAGAGATGCCCCTGAGCAAAAAAATACTTGATTTACAACTAGATAAAGTGACATTCTTGGCAACCCGGCCCTACCCCCCCCGTCAATAACATCAAATTAACATATCGCGAAGGAGCGAAATTTGATATCACACCGACGCACATGGGCGGAAAAGAAGGAATTTAGCCTCGCGAAACCTAATAAACCCTCATAACTTTTTTTACCTTACAACATGCATCAACCTCAGTAAAGCATCATTAGAAAGGCAATTGATCAATGAATACATTACATTAAGAGCAAACAATGTTGCAAGGGTGTTGTACGACGGAATGGCTTCCAATATAGAACATTAGGGTACAATTTGTTTCGATATCATATGATTCAAATGTGAGCTATGCATTGAGGTAATATTTAAAGTATTGTATTGCTCATGAATCATATTCGAGCCAATTCTGGGACGATTTAATTTGATTTTGCAACACTGTAAACAGCACTGCAACACTGTATAGGTAGTTTTATTTGCGCGCAATCATGATGCTTTCGAGGTATCCAGAAAACGTTTTAGGCAGTATTCAAAACTTTCGGCCTGTTTGCTGACTGGCTTTTGATGACTTGTTTACTATGATTATGTTGTTGTTTTTGTTTATGTATGCTTGTGTGTATGTTGTTTGTCGTGGTAACCCTATTCCGTGCGGGCGACCAGAATAACGTTAACGTGGCGGGGCAGATCTTCCCGAGATCTCGAGAACCACTCGGTCGATTTCGATGGGTTAAACACCATTCGATTTGTCACGAACAAATATTTTTTACACCAAAAACATATTTTTGTCACAAAAGGGGGGTCAGGGGGCAAGAAAAAAGTGTGTATTTGAAAGGTTATTGCGGCCATATGGTTCGATTGATTGTAAAGCAACACACGTTTTTAAGCTTGAAATGTACTGGTCTTCAAAATATCATAAGACAACTGGTATCAAAATACAAAATTATAGGCGTATTCATGGGAGGTAAAATGAGGGGAATTTTCTAATAACAATATGTGCTGTTCAGGATTGTTTGCGACGATAAGAAAGTCACATGTGGACATTATTTGTTGTAATTTGCTAAAGGTAACATATTGCGCATAGCCAAATCCAGGTACCAGGTAAACAACGAGGGGTACCATGCAAGTAACGTTTTTTATCAACATGCTAATTTGAAGGTGTACCTAGTTTTAGGAATGGTGCTGATAACGCCTCTCATTTTGTGTACCTGAGTGCGCCTCAGCCAAACATATGTACAATTCCAGTATGTATGATGTATATTCCAGTGAAAATGCTTCTGAATGATTGTTTCAACCTCAACACGAAGAAGCACAAACTACGAAAGAAAAACCGCATTTGTAACATCCTAGACTAGACAGGAACTGGCACGCCTCTGCAGAGCCAATTATCTTTAAATTTTGACACAACACGTGGAAAGTTATGATGGGAAAATTCAGCAAATTTGAAGACACTAGGCCCAGTAGTTTAGGAGCAACAGAAGAGATAAAAAATGGGAATCATAACCTTCCCCCGCACGGAATAGAGATAAAAGATCATACATTTGCGCACAAATTGTAAAAAAATATATTATTAAAATCATTGCTGCTTTGCATAAGGGTTAGGCATTTCCACATCATGAAAATAGGATTATATCAGATGTGGCCAGAACTTGGAAGATAAGTAGGTATCTGCTGTAGAGCTATGAGGTCCACTGGGTTCAAATTTGCCTTGCACCGGGTATAACTGGGATCAGTTTTCAGCTTTTGGGACCGGTTCCAGACCGTGGGTCCAAAATATCAAATTTTGTTCAATCCTTACTAATGAGCCCGCTGTAAGTTTGGTGGTGCTTTTATGCCATCGGTGAAAATAAAAGTCCTCAAATGCGAGCAAACTCATTTACCATGCGCGTGGTCCTATACCCAGGCGCTCAAGAAAATAGCAAACTTCTTGCAAAGTGTTACATTGTGGCTAACACAGCAGTTTTCCGCACTTGTATAGTTTTAACCGGTAAATACGTTTCTCAGTGCACATACTAGGTGCTTGTTTTGACGCGCTAAAACTGAAGATATTTTTTTTCGCTCCTATCGAATTTATCGGCCTAATTTGAGGCTATCAACCAGAGATAGGCGATATGCTTTAATATTTATTTGCTTATGATTTGATCAATCTTCTTTGATCTGACTGCCATATGCATGACAATACATCAGTTACCACGTACTAAACATTTGGTTGGCGGAAATGCATACATTTTTGACCATCATCATCCAGTTTCTCCAGAACGTTTAAATTCGCCCTGTGAAATAATCAGTTTTTAAAGGTGACGTAAACTCTTGTGTTTGACGTCCCATTTCTCTACGAAAAAATCATAGAACAATCAAATCAATGTCATATTCGTGATCCATGGACATTTTCCAGTCGATTGATATACATTTTGTTACCAAACTCTATAATTAATCATTTGGAGTTTCGCGAGGCTAGACCGGCCGGAACGCCCACTGAACGACGTGGACCTCCCATGATAAACAATCCTGGCTACGTGCCTGCCTTTGCCACACCAACTTAAAATAGGTTCCTACGCCCTTGACTGCATGCATATTTCCGGTGTAAAATAACACAAAATGTGATGCGGTCCGCCGGCGCAGTGACCAGTAGGCCTACCAAATGAGCCGTAGGTGGACTTTGCCGATCCATATAGAAAACTTGTGTCTCAATAAGTCATTGTCTTTGGCATTCGACGTGTCGTTTGATTTTTGGAAAAAAAGTCGCCTTTACATTTAAACTATTTTGATAACGGAACGGGCTAGTCGAGAAGAATGAGTGCAAGTTAAAGCCACCTAACAATATAACATATCACTAAGATATGAACGGAATTGCTTACGTCATTTTACTTTCAGCAACGATTATTTTTGTCGCAATTTCCAGGCCATCTCATGACCATAAAACAATGTAATATTACCTGATACCGTCAGTCAGGAGTCATGTATTGCATAAGCCGCCGTCCGTCGATTCTCGACAGTCGATACGTTTAATTGTCGTCTACAATCTCCCGGGTGACGGTGACTAACCTTCGCGCCTCCGCTGCTGCTACTGACCTGTGACCTCTACTGACCTGTGTGACCTCTACTGACCTGTGTGACCTCTACTGACCTGTGTGATCTCTACTGACCTGTGTGACCTCTGTTAGTTTGCTGCTGGCCATCCACC
>VOPJ01002023.1:0-68637 GCA_014673585.1 Semibalanus balanoides
GTGCCATGCACACTGCAATCTCTTCACTTTCTTGCTATACTAGCCTTCGTTTGCAGCTTACTTTCTTAGATACCAGCAGAACTAGCAGAAGGCAAGCAAGCAAGGCCACTGTCCAGCGATTATATCTCAGATCATGAGCTGATCCAACAAACACAATTACTGTCCTACCTATCGCTCCGAAATCGCAGCTGTTCACAACAATAGAAAACTGCCGCCGCAGTGCAGTATTGTGCAAGTTCCCAGCTCGTCACTACCGTGAACGTTCACGGTGCGCTAACTAATCGGCGACGCATCAGAACCCGGACAGCGATCGGCTCAGGAGATGTTGTGATCGGATTATGTGCGGCTTATTCCGTCTCATCGACCGCACGCGTATATCACCCGGACCGAGCGTCTCCAATAAGCTCGGCCTCGGAGCGGCCGCCGCGCGTCGTGAACTGGAGGGATCCAGACTGAGACAGCCTGGTGGGGGTAATGTTACAAAATTACATTTTTGATTGGGTGACAGAGTGGAAAATTCGAGCTAAAAGACCATGAGAGTGGAAGATCATATATTAAATGGTACAATATTGATTTATGTTTTGAATGTGAAAAGCAGTATAGTTTTCGTTTAAATCATGTATTTGAAGTCATTTTTTTTCGAAATCAATATAACAATCCATAATTTGGGAGTGGAAAATTATTGACATTTGAGTGTCATTTCCCACCGAAATCGACAAACTTGGGAACACTGGCCGTGGGGGTCGTACCAGTATAGTGTATCGCCTGCCCTCTTGTCTTCAATGACGCAATAGGGCCTGTGCCGTATCAGTTTGACGAGACGAGGCGCATGTTTCTGCACTGGGAGGAAATGGCTCCTTTCCGGCGTCACATCGGACCGGATGTGGTAAGCCAGACGAGACGAAGGACACCACCGGAAAACTCAGCACCACCAGAAGTTCTGGCCTGACCTCAAGTGGTTTCGACTTTCAGGAGGTGGCATCACCTGGGCTCGCTCTATATTGACATCGTTTGATCTCCAAGCCCGCGCAATTTACTACACTGAGGTCAGTGAGGTTAAGTTGTCCCCAAGCATAAGTCAATCAGTCCTGAGGCTGAACACTGTCACTTTGGCAGACTAATGACCTGTCCTCTACCTAACTCGCTATCGGACTTCTGTTACATGGACAAAGTAACCTCAAGGGAAAAGTTGGCAACCAAGACACGCTAAGCGTGACCGGTCAGCTCACTAAGCGAGGTCAGCTGACTAGACGAGGTCACCGGCGGCGAGGTATCACAAACAGCGACTGGGGTGCCGCGATGCGCCGGTCGCGTGCGGTGCAGTGCGCGTGCGCCGAGACCCTCCACCGGAAGGCGGTAATCTGCGCGGTGGGCGCGGGCGGGCACGTGCGGCAGATACGGCGCTAATGACGGCAGCAGTGGCGCACCGCGCGGCGCGGCGGTGGCAGACACCGGCGCACAGCTGGGTGGGCAGGGTAGCCTTTCAGAAAGTATTCTGCTGGCCGCACGCAGAGCAGTATAGAGTCGTTAGAACAGATGAGCATGCGTCTTTGGCTCGACCTGGTTACTGGCCATGAGTGATGTGTATGGCGGGTGCTACCACTCGAGTGGTAGCAACCGTCAAATCTTACGCAAATCGTATGCACTCCAGAGAGCATAAGAGTCCACATCACGTCAGCACATATCTCGAGAGGCGCCGAGCCGATCCGGTCTGATCCCGCGCTGGGTTTCACCTGCCTTCCCGCGGTTTACTGCAGACGAGCCAGTGGCGGGTGACGGGTACAGGCGGCGCCCAGACGCTGCTTTTTGTAGCATGTGAGGCAGCTTATCCGCTGCTGCAGATGCGTCTGTCAGCAACCAGGTGTACTGCGCAGGGAGGATGCAAAATACCTGGAACAAAGTGTCCCATCAATTTGCAAGCGTAGAATTTGGCGCAGGGTGGCCTCGTGTTGTACTGAGGACAGTTAAAGTCACTTAGCGATTCTTTTGGAAGAAAGGTTGTCAGTGAAGAGATCCATCGACATGTAATTACACATCCGGGTGTAGGCAACAGCGGGCATTAGGCGTCTCTGCTTGGCGAAAACAGAATCTAAATCCATTGCGAATCGTGTTCAACACTGCGAAACCGTCGGGGAGCGCGGGTGACCTCTCAAGTCTCACTCTCAGCTACACAGACTCCTTGTCTTAGGCCTTGTGGGACATTGTCGTCACAATGTTTAACGAAGCGAAAAAGTGCTCGGTGTAACGATTGGGCGCGGCGATTTTCCAGAGAAGCACTGCAAATTTCGACCGTAGCGTCCATTAAATAAATTCAAACGTCTGCGCGAAAAACTGAGACGTCATGGATTGCGTGACGCGCGATCAGCGTCTGCCCCATCCAATCACCCATGACTACCGGATTTAGCAATTATTTGGCGCTCTAAAAGCGGGAAGCAAAAATCCTCGGGCAGACAGCTGCCAGTCAAACAGCGTCGGACGCGTCTGGAACAATAGCGTCCATCAGACTGGCCCATTCCCAGCTAACGAACTCGCCATTATATACTATCACGTCGTTTACGGCGAATTCCCAGCGAAGCTTCACACGCGCGGCCCGCGCGAACCGGCGCCGTCTCCGGGTTCTGACAACACTAACGTGGGTGGTAAATGTTCACACCGGCGGTGGTAAGCGTTCGCCGGCGAGATGTGCGAAGGTCGGGAACGGCAGGTATCCGATAGCTGTGTGTGACGACGGCGCTAACCAGCCCTGCTAATCAGCCATTCCGGCGTCACGGACGGCGGAAGCGGAGGATTCAGTAGGCGGTTTCCATTATCCCGCCTCTGTGTCTTTGGTGTTTAGAGGTCGGTCGAAGAGAATGGGGAAATGTCGTCGCAGTCACGCAGTGGTGGCTGGATGCTTTCAGGGATGTGTCTGAGACTGGTAGTGAAAATTCTGACCGCATTTTTTACTCTAAAAGCTACTTTTTAGCGTTCACAGGCTAAATAGATGTAAAAATTAAGTTAAATATGCAGAGTCATTACTAACAGTCGGCTGGTCGAAGGGTCTGAATTTTAAATGGATTCGGCGTACATTTCATTCCGCTGCAAACTCCTGAGACAACGCTAAGTTTATATCTCAACTGAAATATGCTTAACAGAGGTGCTGGAATAAGGAATATAAAATTAGAAACTGTCTGCCTCAGAAACATGGGCGTCGGAAGCGGGGGGGGGCGTCGTCCCTCCCAAGGTGTCCCCCAAACATTTTCGGATTTTAACATTACGCCTATGAGCGTTGTATGGAAAGAATCGTCTTCAAAATACCTCCGTCTCCCCAACTTTCGGAAGGTGGCGACGCCCTTGCTAAGAATGCATGTGAATGATTGTTATGTGCTGATAGGGAAGAATAGCTAAGCAAGTTACTTAGTGACGCTGTGTCGTCTTCGCTGGAGATGGCAATAAAATGGCAGTGTCCGTTTTGTGACTGCGATAAAACGTAATGGCCTCTCGAAGGAGAGTTGTTAGAGTCATTATCACGCTGGCCCCTTCGCCTTTTTGTGCCCGAGTGACTTAGAAACATCACAATCAAGCGTTGATGAAGCGCTGTTGGAAGTGGTCCGAGCGACTCCGCTGTGGGAAAATCTGTCCCGACGGTGCGGCGAAAAGGCTACATCGCATTCAGTTCCATTAATCACTCGGGTGATTTCCAAACGTAACGACGGGAAGCGTTGACGCTTCGAGGCCAGAGCTGACGTCAGAGGTTAAAGGGTGATTTTTTGGGGGGTGCGTTTGTTGCGTGCGTGCGTTTCGCTTGACGCGTGTCTCTGAGAGCGACTTGAACACCGGCGCAATCGCTGATATCGCGACTAATCGTCCGCATGACGTGAACAAAATCGCTACGCAGTTTAGGACTGCACAGCACTGGAAGTTATCAAGCCCAGGCCGCGGGGGCGAAACGCAAACAGGCGGGCTTATCCGCGAATCAAATATAGCGTGCCGAGTCCTGCCGTCGCGGACTAAAACAAGCGGTGCCGGCTTTCTCCGCGTCGCGATAGGCGCGCGGGTCGAGATTGGCGACACTCGCCTCCAGTTGGCACCTTCATCCCGCGCTGTTCCAACATTGTGAAAGGCCGCGTCGCCCGCGCGCGGCGATTCGCCAAACATTTGCGCGCCGCGGACTTTGAGTCCAATTCGCATTCGATCGGAAAGCCATCTGACCATTGTTATTCAAATGCAGTCTGACGCACCGCCGAAGCCCCGCCCCCGGCGGCGAGACGACCAATCAGCGCTCAGCTGCCCTGACCTCGGCGGCGATGAGTCACGAAATCGGCACATTGCCGAGCTCGGCTGCGGCGTCGCTGGCAGGGCGGCCAGACCGCGAGTCTCGGCCCCGTCCTGGCCGACCCGGCCCGGCCCGGCCCGACCCGACCCGGCTCGGCTCGGCTCGATCCGGCCCCGGTGGCTTCCGGAAATGCCGGCACGGGCGCCGGTGACAACTCGACGACCACGGGCCCCCGGGGCATGACCGCACCCGAACAGGACACACACGGCACGGCGTGAGAAATCTGCAAGGCCATCGCCCGGAGGCGTGGGGAGTACGGTGACGTGATGTCACATTGATGCTGGGTTTCGCTGGAACGCCGGTAGTTGGTATTGACAGGTGAAGCATGCTACCATTGGGAGGGCAGGTGGAGGGGTGGTGGACGGAAAGGCGAGGTCCAGCGTCCGGTCGGGTCACCCGGTTCTAGGTTGCTTAGTCCAAGCTGGAGGAAAATAATTGAGAGGTCGTCTGTCCTCTCCGTGGTTTAATGCAGTATTCATATGAGTACATACAATGGGGCCGAGGTTCAAGACTGTGTTTCTGTGTGTACCGTGCGATCAGCATAAAGTATCATATGCCTACCCATGTCCCATAACCCAACCAAAGGCTTGTGTGATAACTGCTTTCATGGTTTCTACTAAATCACGTAATTTAATCAAAAGATGACTTAGTGTGTGATTGGCGGGCGTATTTTCCCTTATCTTCCGAGCTTCGGTCTTTTCATAAATTGCACATAGCGAAATGCTGGCAGTCTATCTTTATTAAACTAGATTCCGTTATTTAGTATGAATTCTCCTCAACACCACCCGTTATTATTATTCATAGCCAGTGTCAAAACTCTAAGCTAAGCCGGGGTGATTTTCCTCCATGAACGTTACTCACATTTTATCAGACCTATATGACCACTCCCCTGTGAGGGATCAATCACTACAGGTTAAAATACATCGAACAAGCGCGGAGACAAAACGTTTGCGTTAGAAAACGTTAATTCAGTAGAAGCTAACGTGGGACAAAAATAAGAATCGGACAAGTTCCTCGACATCGCAGGAAAAGCCGAGTTTGAGAAGCAACGTTTTAAGAGTTGTACATACCTATTTCTGTGTAGCAAATTGATACTAAATTCATCCATTAGAATTGACAAACGACTAGGATTGCTATTTACGCATTGTACGGAGGTTATGTCCAATTTGCAGGAGCAGCTACAACGTGCCCAATGTCTGCCCTGATCAGGTTCAGAGATCTGCCACGAACGATTGCTATCAGTATCAGTGATCTGCCACGAACGATTGCTACCAAGGAAGGTTGCCACTGTGGTCAGGAAAAATGCAGGCGAGGAAAGCATGCTCTGAAAACAGCTTTGACAATATTTCCTGAACAACACAAAAGGCATGATTGTGACTAAACAGCTGTTAAAACTCATTTACCTAGCAGCTGACAACGAAATGGTTAAAGGCAGATGGACGCCTCAAAACCCAGGAGTCAAATGCAATTAGGTTCCTCCATACGTCGTTATGAGCCTGGTGCAAACCTGTTTGCGACGAGGGAGATCAACGTTTGTACGCACATTTGGTTATGGTTCTAGTTTCCCTTTCCTGTTAAGTGAGAACTAAAAAAGTAAATATCAGTACATGATAGCGAGAAATACAAGGAAAGCGGCTTGCATACTGACCAAATCACGGCCATAAAACATCATCGTAACTGCCATACAAAACACAAATATACATACTGAATTGTATGAACAATAATTAAAAAAGACCGTTAATGTAAGACACAATTTGAAAAGTAAAAAAACTAATTCATCAACTAACTAATTCATTAAAGGGACACTGCCACCTTAACATTATATTTGAGTTGAGATAGCCATTTTCCGTGCTAGGCATTGCAATTATGTATGGCTATAAGTGGTTAAAACAACCACCGGAGTCCGAATCACAAAATAAATTTTGAGCTTGGTATTTGACATCTGTAACATCCCCAGTCCCCAGTGAATTCTGAACGGGGACCCTGATCCGAGTGACGTCGTCACGGCTTAACTATATGTTGTGATAGTCGACTTTGTTTTACATTTGGCCCATTACATTAGCCGAACATATGGCAGCATTGAAGGTTTTCTCTATTTCCGAAATTTCCTTCAATTACATCATTTCAGCCCAAATATTAAAAACTGAAACTTTTTTATGAATGAAGCACTGCTTGTGAAAAACAAATGTCATTATCGTGTTCGCACCACCACTTTCATATTTTGCACCACAAGCGGCGTTCATTTGATAACTTTTGGGAAGGTGGCAGTGTCCTTTTAACAGCCGCACAAGATTATTGGAACAATATGTTCTTGGCAAACCATAAAAAGACATCGAAAAACATATTTCGTGTTAAAAAAAACTGTGCACTGCAGGCGCAGATCCAAGATTTCTGTCAGGGGGGGCGCAATTAAAAAAGTTGCGCCTTCTGGGCGCACCCTACCGGCGAGCCATAGGCGAGACCCGGCTCAGGGGGGGGGGGGGACGCGCCAAAGTGCCCCCTGGATCCGCGCCTGCACTGTGCAGACATAAGTCTCTGTAAAGTGGCAACATGACGAAACCATTAGCACCACTTTTTCACCGTGAGGTACATTTTTAAATAATGATGGTATTAATCCATACATGTCAGAAGAAAATCAGCAGAAAACAAACACAATGCTTGAAATATATATAAAAGATAAGGTAGGCTTGTTTAATTGTACATATTTTACATTTATATAATAGCAGTTTAGTTTCTTATATTACACAGATTTACACTATATTACACTTATTTACACTTATTATATTACTTTTATTACATAGGTTTCCATGATATTTCCCTCAATATTTCCATCACTGAAAAAGCAATTGGCCAGCTGTCGTGCATTTGTGTGGACGCTTCTTTAAATCAACTAACTTCTCTGACATTCTTACATAATACGTGGTTTGATTTTTATGATCTGCATATCCAAGCCAATTCCTGAATATATAATATAATGCACAAGATAGGTAATGCACAATGTACCATTTGTTAGGTTACATGACTTGCTTGCCGTACATTCACGCCAAGTGATTAAAAAACCTTTTTTTCTTTTCCTTTCTTTCCTTTTATTTTTTATTTCTTTCATACAAGTAAAACATTATGATACATTGTATATTTTGGTATATACAATCCATTTTTTCAAAACATAACAACAATTTTGTAGCTTTGCTTTATTTTATTTTTTATCTTTAATCTTCCGAAACAAACTCAATTATTCTGGGAAAAACCCGTATAATCCCTCTAAAATACAAGAGCACCAGCGCAGTAAGATTATCCATGTTCTTAAAAGGAATGCTTCACCTTTCTATTGGTTTTAAACCGAGATAACCATTATCTTGTGCCGTTCTTGAAATTTATAAATTACTAAGGTCATTTCCCCAAAATCTTAACCACTTTAAGCAATTCAATTTCAAATCTGCAAAAGGCATCCAGGCTGGTGCAGCCGCTGATTAGCTGACAGCTCCAAGACAAACTTCCAAGATTGTTGGTCCAGGGAGAAAAAAAAAGACTAGTATTTCTCGAACCTTGAATGTATCACCTGGTATTTATAAAACAAAAGACTTGTATGTACCTATTCAAGTGCGCCAGAATTGTTTACAAAGATTGCGCCTATTCTCTATAGCTCTCTATAGCTCAATAATGACGTCATTGTCCTGTCCCAAATTTAAAAAGCTTGATTGTATAAAGTCAAGTGACTTTCGAGAAACAAATATCACCATCGTTTTCAGAAGCACTTACATCATATTTGTACTACAACGGGCGTATATTTGACAACTTCAGAAAGGTTAAACATCAACATGCCCTTTAATCAATATTTCCTGAGCACCAACTACCCCTTCTGCCAACGCCAGATAAAAAACACGCAATTACTGTGCGCATATAGTATCTACGAATGGATGACACCCAATGTTATCTCTCTGGCTATCGTGCAAACAACGACGTCCGCTGGACGTGTATCCGGTGATCTGGCAGAGCTTGGATGACATAAAGTGCAGTGTCAGAGCGTTCCCGGCAGTCGCCAGACATAAGAACTGGTGCAGTGTCGGAGCGTCCCCGGCAGTCGCCAGACATAAGAACTGGTGCAGTGTCAGAGCGTTCCCGGCAGTCGCCAGACATAAGAACTGGTGCAGTGTCGGAGCGTTCCCGGCAGTCACCAGACAAAGAACTGGTGCAGTGTTTGGAGCGTCCGGTAGTCGCCAGACATAAGAACTGGTGCAGTGTCGGAGCGTCCCCGGCAGTCGCCAGACATAAGAACTGGTGCAGTGTCGGCAGCGTTTCCCGGCCAGTCGCCAAGACATAAGAACTGTGCAGTGTCGGAGGCGTTCCCGGCAGTCGCCAGACATAAGAACTGGTGCAGTGTCGAAGCGTTCCGCAGTGCTAACATAAGCAAAAAAACTGGTTGCAGTGTCGGAGCGTTCCCGCAGTCGCCAGACATAAGAACTGGTGCCCATGTCGAAGCGTTCCCGGCAGTCGCCAAATAAGAACTGGTGCAGGTGTCGGAGCGTTCCGGCAAGTCGCAGACATAAGAACTGGTGCACGTGTCGAAGCGTTCCCGGCAGTCGCCAAGACATAAGAACTGGGTGCAGTTCGGAGCGTCCCGCGCAGTCGCCAGACATAAGAACTGCGTGCAGTGTCGAGCGTTCCGGCAGTTCGCCAGACATAAGAACTGGAGCAGTGTCGAGCGTCCGGCAGTCGCCAGACATAAGAACTTTGAGCAGTGTTGGAGCGTTCCGGCAGTCGCCAGACATAAAACTGGGTGCAGTGTCGGAGCGTCCCGGCCAAGTCACCAGACATAAGAACTGCGAAGCATGTTGGAGCGTCCCCGGCATCGCCAGACATAAGAACTGGTGCAGGTGTCGGAGCGTTCCCGGCAGTCGCCCAGACATAAGAACTAGGTCGCAGTTCGGAGCGTTCCCGGCAGGTCATCCAGACATAGAACTAGTGCCAGTGTTGCGAGCGTTTCCCGGCAGTCGCCAGGACATTAAGAACTTGGTGCAGTCAGGTCGGAGCGTCCCTGCAGTTCACCAGACATTAAGAACTGTGCAGTGTCGGGAGCGTTCCCGGCAGCGCCAGACATTAAGAAAACTGCGAGCAGTGTCGGCAGCGTTCCCAGCAGTCGCCAGACATAAGAACTGGTGCAGTTGTCGCGAGCGTTCCGGGCAGTCGCCAGACATAAGAACTGGTGCAGTGTCGGAGCGTTCCCGGCAGTCGCCAGACATAAGAACTGGTGCAGTGTCGAAGCGTTCCCGGCAGTCGCCAGACATAAGAACTGGTGCAGTGTCGGAGCATTCCCGGCAGTCACCAGACATAAGAACTGGTGCAGTGTCGGAGCGTTCCCGGCAGTCGCCAGACATAAGGATTGGCCGGGAACGGTACACGGGCGTGATCTACGGTGGACGCCGACAGAAGGACGTAAAGCGACTTTGTGCACGTTAACAGGCACAATGGGCTGGTATTAGATTGGTGCTGAGTTACAGGATCTGACTGGAGGGATTGGGTAGAGTCTTTTGAAAGTTATGATGATAGACAAGCGAAATGAAAGCATGGAACGGTGAACAACAAAAAACTAATGGGGACATTTTTAGGTATCTATTTAGCTACTCCCGCTGCTTGTCTTCACGTGTTGATCCTATAAAAGTGATACATTGCATGTTGATACATCTCACAGTATCACTATATTAGTTCAAATATTATGTGAATCAATTATAGTTACATCAATTATATTTTGCAACATCGATGACTAAATGTGGAGCAACAAAGTGCATACATAAATATGTACTATGTAGCAATGAGCGTATGTCTCTAGCAATGCGCCAATACTTTAAATGCCACGAAAACAACACACGAATTATCTACCAATCAGCTTGATGTACCTACATTGTAAGCGCCCCATACTTGAACCAAATCTGTTGTCGTTTGGATCATTAAACTAACGAGGGATAGTGTCCATCGACATAAGAAGACGTGTTTCATCTGTCCCCTGTCGCGACTCATTTATCTTCGCGTGTGAATCTGATAGCTGAAATACAATTGGTTTCTTGACAGGATGCGTATATTTGGTTATGAAAGACACATTTGGTCGCTTACGGATGAATCACTTCACAGTTCACAGGTAGTTCAATGGTTTAAAGGAAATCGGTCACGTTCTAAATGGGGGCTTAAACTGAGATCGCAGTTGTGTAGGCTATGTCGAAAAATGAATTATATCCAACTCTGTTTGGAAGTAAGGACTCTCCTGCCGAATATAATTGATATGTTATCCTGTGATTCAGCGCTGTGCCAACAATTTCAGCGCTATGTCGAAAAGAGTCATATGGTAGCATGTGTTAAAAGCATGCGTTGCTGGACCAGCAAGCGAACCTTTCACCTCTGAAACAAATCTGAAGACGCTCTCTTACATACCTCCAAAGGCGCCCTCACACATAACTTGCAGTCTCCAAAGGCGCCCTTTGATACATATCTAATGGCGCCTTCCCACATACCTTCAAAGGCGCCCTCGAATACACTTCCGGAGGCGTCTCCCAAAACATATCTGACGGCGCCCTCCGATACAACTCTGAAGGCGCCCTCCCACATACCTTCAAAGGCGCCCTTCGCTGAATGTGAGGCGGGGGCGCCTCTAGTCTCAAAGAGGGCGACTCTGGAGCTGTTTGGGAGGGTACCCTTGGAGATGTATCGGAGGGCGTCTTCGGAGTTATGTGGGAGGGCACCTCCATAGGTATATCGTAGGGCGTCTTTGGAGGCGTGTGGGAGGGTTCATTCAGAAGTGTATCGGAGGCGCTTTTAAGGGTGTGTGGTAGGGCACCTCCTTTAGATGTGTATTGGAGGGCGCACTTGGAGGTATGCGCAAGGGCGTTTTTAAAGTTGGATCGGAGGTCACCTTTGGAGCTATGTGGGATGGCGCTTTCAGAGGTGCATCGGAGGGCGCCTATGGAGGTGCATACCTATGTGTGTGGGAGCTGGGAGGGCGCCCTTGGAAATGTATCAAAACCTACCCCCCCCCCCTTGCGCAACAACTTTCGCTGACGGCGCCCTCATGTGGGGTTTGGCGCCCTCTTAAGGGCTTGGTCCCCCTTGACGGATTTATAATTACGCCACTGATCCTATGTTGCTAAGACAGCATACCAACGAGTTTCAGATAACAATCATTTGACAGGTGTCAATAGCTCAATGCACATCACACTGATTTGCCAGTATAAAAGCGCCTACTCGCCAGACAAGCTTTATTGACATCCAACATTGTAACTGTTATCAGTTGTGCTCCAGCAATCCGTCCGATTCAGCTTACGTTACAAAGTTCAAATACCTCCATTTGCTGAGTTCGTTCTTGCTATAACTACAATGCTATGAACGAGCACTTTTGTGCAATTGTGTTGATATTCATTAGATTGTTGCTTAAAAACGGCATTCAAGCGGAGTCATTTTACTAGAGGCATGTGCCTATCATAAGATGGTAAAATGTTTGTCAAATTGTCAATGAGCTTGTCTTAATTAAGTCAATTATGCTAGCATGCAACACACAAATTCCTTAACGAGCGCTGATCCATTCTGTACCTGTCGTACGATTGACGATTATGAATTAGTCAACAGCGCCACGCGCCAATCATTATAGGTGCAAATGACCATCATTGAGCAGAATGACACCGCTGATCAGATGTTATAACTTTGTCAACACGATCGTTACAGCTCATTTGACGTAAGACTAAATCACCTGCAAAATGAAATCAATGTATCATCAATACCTGCTGTAGCCGGCCCGTCAATTAGAGACTAATGCAACGCGTGTGTGACGTTTTATCAGTTTAGCAGCATGTTCAACAACTCTAATCAACAACTGTCTGCGGCACAAGAACACTAGACCGCATTGCACCGGCGCAGTGTACAGATATAGATACACTTCAGTTCTATACTGTTAGGAAAATGTGGACGACTCTGAATAGAAAACGCTTTGCTGACAAGCGTCCAGCTGTGGGAAAGAATCCGCGGACTCAGCCAGACGTGTTCATTCTTGGTCGTATCGTTCTCCATGGCTCCATCAACTAATGAGTCCAGCGGAATCTCACAGACCTTGAAGCCGCTTTACCAAGGCTGAGACACAGCAGCAAACTAGTTATGCTGTGTTGTCACATACGTGTGTTTTTACTATGAAGTACAGTTTGATGGCGGTTGAATTTCTAGAGCCAGATTCGACACAATGTATTGATGTAAGAGAGAACGATTAAATTCCTAGAGGTGAGATAAAAAGTGTGCTGAAAACGAAATAATCGTTAAATGTCTACATTTCAGCTGGACGGTGCATTGTACACAGTGCATCAGATCGTATTCACAATATTTATTCATCCACTAACTCCCATTGTATCGTTGCCGGTAGCTACAATGGACCTCTGTCTTTGTCTCGCCACGAAGTCCGAGTGCCGAAGTCGTCGAGAGGGCGAAGACCAGGTACGAGCATACCCGACAAGTGACCGACCGACCAGCAGCCTCTGCTTAGTGGTGGATCTACGGTTGGGCAAAATGGGCAAGTGCCCTTCCCAAACCGTTCGAAATCGGCAAAAAATGACACATTTCATGATATAAAAGGAAATCTAAGCAACTTTTACCAAGGCAAGTTTGCTTTAAATCAGCTACCAATGGATAAGCCAGTGAAATCCGATGAGTTTTCAGAATTGTGTGATACTTTTTGGAATTTCCCCCCCCCACTCCCGTTCTGGACCCACCACTGCCTCTGCTCGGGGACCGTCCCGGCGCGGTGCGGTGCTGCTGGGTGTCAGCGATGACCCCTGATCGATGGCTTCTCCCGGTAACCCCTGACCAGGAGCCTCCCCCTGGTCCCTGGTCCCTCAGCTACCGGACCGCGGGGTCATCAGGGGGAGCCTGGAGGCTGGAGCAGATGGGCCGCGTCCGTCAGTGCATGACGGCCGCGTGCCTGTGCACCTCTGCGTGCCGCGTGTCTGTGCACCGAGACACCACCAGGCCGCCGCGCAGCCGACGTCGACGCCGCCAAACACCTGTGACACGGCGTTGTTTCCGAATTCTGCGCATAGCTGGGGTTAGTAATGACGGCGCGACAGTGGCAAGGGCCGGCCCCCTCGCCCCCGACGTCCACTTCCGGTGTCCAGAGGGGGCGCGAGGGGCGTGGGAGGTATTTAACAGGCAGCGCGTCTGTGGCGGCACGCGGAAACTGAGCCGCATATCGCGGCCTCGCAGGTGGGAGATATGGCACGGCTGAAATATGTACTGGAATTTTGGAAGGGAAGAATGCTGATTAATGCAGGGAGGAGGGGGCATTCCCATTGGAATGCTATGTAGAAAGTGGAAGGATAAGGTCTTGGCTGATCGCTGCTAGAAAACTTGCAACTAAGAAAACTTGCAACTTGGCACAAGGCAGGGTAAATAAAATCGTCAGTTTTCTTTGACCTTTGGTTGAAAATGTTGTACTTTCATAAGCCATTCATATATCTAATTTTAAGGTAAGCCGCTGATAAATATTTACGACAAAGTATGTGTCAATCTGAAAGTTCAACTGTTTTTTCACTTGCCCGGTTTTAAATGAGACTTAAAGTTTGGATCTTTTAACCCGCGAGTCACTGGGGGGGGGGGCTTTTTTTAGCCCCCCTGAGGAATATCTAAAATATCTAACGAAAAAATGAAGCTATCATACGCCAAACTTCTGGTACCTGGAACGGGCATCTTTTACACCCTTTGCAGACTTTTTTTTTAAATTTTCGTCAGAATTTTTTGAGATAAAAAGGAAAAATTCCAGTGACGGTCACTACACACGATTTTGACACCAAAATCAGCCAAACTTTAGGAGACCTGTACGAATGTCATGGAAGTAGACAAAATGAAATCCGAAAAAAGAGAGGATAGCAAAATGTCAAGGGTGGTACAATATGGCTATCCAGATTTTTGACCAAAAAGTGATTTCGACCCCAAATATTTTCAAAAATTTACTTTTTGAAAAACAAACAAAAATCAAACTTTTAAGATATTCAAAAACCAGAATATATGTTAAAAGTAACTATACTTATTCAACAATTATACCAAATTTCAACATTGGTAACTGTATTTTCGACTGAGTACAACGAGTTGATGGAATCTAAGGTATGGGTAAACTCGCGATTCAAATTGTTTGAAATTTCACTTTTTTGTCCTTTTTGACCAGATACAGACAAATAAAGAGCCAGCACTGTATTTCTGAGACAAAACCGGTCTATAAAAAATATTGATTAGTATTAATCCATTTCAAATTTTGACCTTTTGTGACATGACTTTAAGACCTTTACTGACTTCATCACGACCTTAAATCAGTTGGTAAAATTGACGTATCAATTTCGTGTCGCTACACGTAAATAGTATGTACGACATGTGGTGCATGACTTTCGTATAATTTTGGGCATCAGTGACCGTATGCGGACCTGACCTTGACCTTGACATTTGGCCAAAATCCCCGATTAGGCGCATTCTGGATGTGTGTCATGGCATTTGAGATGCATTATCTGGGGAGCATGTTGCAACAATTGGCTTTGGAAAGGAAAATATTGGTCTATACAATTTGTCTGTAAATTTTGACCTTGACATGACCTGTGACGTCACCACTGACCTCTAGGGCAACACAAATTATTTTACGTCGAATAATTTTCCTGGGCTATCGCTTGCCGTTTGATTCAGCGCGATCGTCCGATTGGTTCCGAAGATACAAGGGGGGGGGCTAAAAAAAGCCCCCCCCCAGTGACTCGTGTTACAGAAATACCCCAGTGACTGCCGGGTTAAGCGAGTTCTTCAAAACATTGCTATATAATCTCTTCAAATAGTTGGTTTAAGTCTAATACATTACATTGTATTTATATATACATTACATTCATATATATATTACAATTAGAATGCCAAACATCAGAAGCAAGGCATTTTCAGAATACCATACCAAGAATACATAGCAAACTGCAAAATTAGTTTTCTTCGAACTCCTGAACATAAAGACATAACCCTTGCAAATCCTTGTGATACTATGATTCGGCATGTATTTGCACCAAGATCATTTCATTGCATCGTGTTCTACCTTTGGAAAAATGCGGATTTAACACAAATACGACACGGTTACACAGTTACACAGTTACACTTGCTATAAAATAGTTTGTTGTGACATGTCTGATGTCATTACTCCATTCACAAAGATCTACACTTTTTCTGTAAAGAAAGAACATTTTTGTTCACGAGAACAGGGCAAAGGGTATTTTCTCATTTTAAATCCAAAATAAAATCGTATTGTGTAGGCTCATGAAAAGCCAAAAGTCATGACAGTTGACTTATCTTTGAGGTAAGCCGATTCAATCCCGAAACTCTGCTGCTTACCATACCACGTTTATGTAATCCATGCCATGTTATGCCTCCATAAGCTGCTTTTGTACTCATGAAATGGAGTGAAGGAAATGCGTCAGCTGTATTGTAACTTGAGTGTTTTTACTGTAAACGTGTGTAGCTCGACAGAACAATGGACGATTTTTGACACTTGGACCGCTTTTTGAGCAAAGGAGCTAACACCCTTCGCTCTCAGACAACTACGCAGTCAGAAGACATATCCTTTGGACAATAAAGAGAAAGTCCCTTCCTGACATCACGTCAAAAAGTGTAACCGAGAGCTTGACCATATTTAGCACTATGGTAAGCAGACTTGTGCCTGGATCCCGAAGTGGGATCTGGGATCACAGTGGATCCCTCGGTATAAAATGCATGACGATCTTGGATTCCAGTGGATCCCTTTGCGTAAAATGCATGGAGATATGGGATTCTCCTGGATCCCTCGGCGTAAAATGCTTCAGGATCTGGGATCTCCTAGTGAATCTATCATTCAAATGAGCTTCATGTTTTGAAACACAGGATGCAGGGACTAACATCAATATTTGTTGTTTCTATTTTGCGTATGTAGTATGTACTATGTAGATAACTAATACCTTGTAAGTTGTACCTAAAGAAAACATAGATATTGTACTATTGGTTCCAAAATAAGCGTCCCGCTGGGTTGGCCGGCACAGCAGTTTAGGGGAGTATATCTCATCGGGAAAATTATGAGAAGTGATGGTGGGCACTCGTCTACATCAATCCACATACTTGTCCCAAGGCGGTATATTCCCTTTTTACTGCTGTGCCGGCCAACCCAGCGGGACGCTTATTTTGTAACCAATAGTAGCTATTAATTTTCACATATTATCAAATTGACAAGAAGTAGGATACCTACCAGCGTGCCTGGATCCCGAAGATGGATCTAGGATCCCATTAAACCCCTCGGCATCAAATATATCAGGATCTGGGATCTTTGTGGATCTCTCTGCTTTATTGGGTACTTGGATCTGGTGTACAATGTGGATCTCGGGACACAGGACACAGAGATTCGGATTTCAGCTGAATTCCGGATCCAGGCACATATGTCTGATGGTAGGTAATACACAAGGACATGACGTTTCTCAGTTAAATGCATTATTGCCCTTACATCATCAGGAAGATCGATTTACGACTTGTAAAGCAAAATTTTAGATTTAATTTTATTATAATGCTCAGCATTTGACTTTTTAGTCAGAACCAGCGGCGTACATAGCAATCCACCAAGGGGGTTCAAACTTCAAGCCCTCAAGGGGCGCCAAACCTACCCATGAGGGCGCTGTCAGCGAAAGATGTTGTTGAGCGGAGGGGGAAGGCTACGATAAATTTCCGAGGGCACCCTCCCGGCTACCACATACCTCCAACGGTTCTCTCGGATGCAACTCTGATCGCTGATGCATCCCACATAACTCTTAAGGTAGCTCTTAAGAATAATCTGATACAACTTAAAAAACGCGCCCTCCCACACGCCTCCAAAGGCGCCCTCCGATACACCTCTGAAGGTGCCCTTCCAAATATATCCGAAAGCTCCCTCCCAAATAGCTCCAGAGACACCCGCTGTGAGACAAGATGCGCCCCGCCTCATATTTAGCAAATGATGGAGGTACATATCTAGGGAGGGGTCCCTCGGGCCTCGGAGATATGTATTTGAGGGTGCTTTTGGACTATGTGAGAGGGCGCCTTCAGAGGTGAATCGTATCAGTGGGCGCCTTTGAAGGTATGATGATGATGACAATTGGGGCTTTAGTTGGCCTCAACAATCCTTTGGAGGTATGTGGGAGGGCGTCTTCAGATGTGTATTGGGGGACGTCTGCATACGCCTTCTCGTAAATGTATCAGAGTACACCTCCGAAAGTGTATTCGAGAACGCCTTTGAAGGTATAGGGAGGGTGTGATCAGAGACGTATCGGAAGGCGCATTTGGAGCCTGCAGAGCGTATACACCTATTTTGGAGAGCGTTTTCAAAGGTGCAGGGGGGGGGGGGCGCTTTTAGAGGCACGTAGGAGGGCGCCTTCATATTTGTATCGGAGGGAACCTTGGGATGCATATGGGAGGGCGTCTTTGGAGGTATGTTTGAGGGCGCCTTCGAAAGTTTATCAAAGGGCGCCTTTGAAGTCATGAGGGAAAGCGTTTTTTTAGGTGTATTGGAGGTCGCCTTTGGAGCTATGTGGGAGGGCGCCTTTAGAGGTGTGTTGGAGGGCGCCTCTGAAAGTATTTTGGGAGGGCGCCTTCGGTGAATGAGAGCCTTCGGCGCCCAAGGGGAGGCTATGGTGCGGTGACCCCCCTTAATACGCCCCTGGTCAGAACTCGTCTTACTAAAGCTCATATTCATACTTCATAGGCTGTGTTTCCATATAAATGGCATGCAGCATTTAGTACGGGAAGTTGTTTGTCATCTCGGCAATGTAGCCTGTCGTTAGCCTCATGATGCTAACCGGATAAACTCCTTCAAACTCCATCTTTGCCAGTCTCCGGGACGCGTCTAAAAATCGTGTCATGCGCATCTTATACTGTTCAATTATGCTGGCTCATTATTGTGTTACGGGTAAATTATGTATGCAACATATTATGTAAGTAATTGATCGCACTAGCGGACCCAACAATAATAATTCTGACGTTTCCACCCAGATCACATGCTCATAAAACATTAATAAAACGAGCATTTGTTGCCAAGTGTGAATTGGTTGGAAGCTCCGGAAAAAAGGTGTGGATTATCAGAGAAATCGGTCCACGCTGTTAACCCGCGCCGTGCCGGTGCTCAGCGCCACCTTCGCCGTAGCGGGGGGATCTTCGACGCCCTCCCCCCCGAGGGGGCGTCGAAAACATTAAATAATAATAATAATATAATAATTGATACAGTTCACCGCACCTGAGGGAGGCGGCGAACTTGATAATAATGGTAACAAATTAGAGTTTAGGTTATCTGATGCTACGCAACAAACGCCTATAGTTTAACCCTACTTCATGAGGATGAAAAGTATACGAAATTGTCGGGGGGGGCTTATTCGGCCCCCTTCAGATCTCCGCTGCATAAGAGCTAGAAACATGAAACTTGGTGGTGCTAGGCGACCAATGAACTACTATTTGTCAAAGTTGTGGTGGAAACCTTGGGTCATTTATCTAAGGTCAATGCGTCATCAAAAAATATTTTGTCAAAACATGATAATTTTCAGGAAACCTTGCCATTATCTGGAAAAACTATGCAGCTAGGAGGATCCGAAAAGTCACTGTTAAGCGGTTTAATTGTCGTTCACCTGTAAACGCATCAGAATTCACCTCAGTCAATGGTTTTGGACTGTAGAGGTCAACAAATGTTAAAAAACTGTTTTTCAATCAATGTTTGTTTCATTAATGAACTTTTTATCTAAAGTATATACAGCACTTATTTTGGTACTCGTAGTTTCTCTCGTCATTGCGGTTCGAATCAATATCAACTTGTCAAATCGAAAATTGACCCGGTCAAGGTCAAGGTCAAGTCAAAGTGATGTAGTCGGTCAAATGCATATCAAAGACGCGTATTGACGAGACAAACATTTTGAGCATTTGTGAGTGCTCTATGATGTTCTTGCACGGTTATTGGTACACAGATGTTGTGACCTTGATGACATTCAAAAGGTCACTGACAAACAAATCGGCTTTTTCATCAATGAAGGGCTACAGATGACATGATACTGAATATTGGATTGATGCAATGTATTAAACCCTCGTTTTTCATTTGTCCACCATATACTTATATTGGAAGGTTAGCATTTGACCTGACATCAGGTCATCAAGATATTAGGATATCACTCTGAAACTTTCCAACACATATTATTTGCGTGTTTTCTCTCAACTGTATTCCGGTTTTTTGAAACCGTCTTGAAACAAAAAACTTAATCATTTTGTGAAAAAATAAGTTTTTCAAAAAATTGGATTTCAAATCCAAAATTTGAAATTTTTGAGATATGCATCTGAAAGAACAATATATTCTCAGCATGATGCCTGTTTTTGCTAACACTTCTTTCAACTCACAACTCTTCCATGAGTGCTGAACCATGCAAAGATTTGTGTCAAAACGGCCGAACACGCCCCGCTAAAAACTGTCCTGGAAACCCCCTCCTAATATTCAAGTTGGAAAAAAGTTACCATATCGGATGCGCAAGTGAAATGTTAGGAAAAGCAGCAAGTTGAAGATCTGAGTTGAGTAACGAATGACCCGTACGCGAAAACCCTCAAGGGGGGGCAAGATTCGGCCGCCCGACCGTAATATGGGTTAATGGGTTGCGACTCAATCTTGTTTAAATGATTTATTTTGATTCAACATAAGGCGTTTTGTCTTGGCTGTACAAAAACTGTTTCAGCTTATCATGAAAACAAATCATCAAAAAAATCAACAAACAATGGACAACCGGCAAATAAATCCGGAAAATGTCACTTATATGCTGCACGGCGACCTATTTTTGTCGGCGATTTGCTTCATTGAACACAATCGGGACGTTTCAGGCTTTCGGCGCACATTACTTCATTATATGGCCCTATGACTTCTTTATAATCAACATTCAACCAGAGATATTAGTGATAGATACTGCTGGTCGCCAATGTAAGTACCTACATACTGTATTTCCCAAGTTATTTGTTGTGAAATATATCAGTTGTTATTTCAACTTTATAGATGAGAACGATAATTTTGATACCATACAGTGTCACATAAAAACGCAGATAAAATAAATTCAAAAGAATAAATGAATTTTCCTTTTTGAGTCATGCTTTGGATACTTGATTCCGTAAATGCGGCCGACGCGTACCGTTACACATGTTGGTGTCAATCGGTACCAAATTTTGGTCACGAAAAATTATGTGACCGATTCGGTAATCGGTCCGTCAGGCTTATAAATTGTTTGGAACACTTTTCGGTAGCTTAATCTTTGTTTAAATAATAACTATTTCAAATTGGTCAATCTTGGACATTTTTGGCCTCAACCAAAATCGGTCAATATTTGGACAACCAAAATGCCTTCTGTTTGGTATTTGATTGGTTTTGGTCAGGAAATTTTGGGAAAATGACATCACTAGTACACATATAAGTTATGCGCCATGCGAAATGTATAAATTAGAACCAAAGTTACTCTCACAAGTCGCAAGGTTTCCGTTCATGAATGTTCATGAACTCAAACGCTTAGCAACTTATTAAACTTTACGGCTATAGCTTTGTGCTTAATCTCGCTTAAAACACAGGCAAATCTCGATGATAGGCATTAACTATAGGTGCCTCATCATGTTTCAACCCAGCACAACGCAAAAGTAACGCAACAAAAACGTAACGCAGCTGGCGGTAAGTCGCCTTTCCCTCCAGCCTTGACTGTCGTCCTCACCCCACATACACAAAACATGCACCTGGCACCGTGCATATTTGTCTTTTGCGAAATCGGTGCATGCCAGCGCGAGCTCGCTCCGTGTGTAGCACCAGCCAGCACACAGACCGTGCTCCTTTGATCTCGCCGAGAGCTCCGTAACGGGTTCACTTCAATCACCGCCGCCCAGTGACGTCACTCAGCCAACGACACGGCGTGCCGACCCCCTGTAATTGTGGTCTGAGGTGCCGTGCTCCGGTCCTCCTGCGTCAGACCTTCGCAGACCACACAGCAGGCGTGTGGTCTCGTGATGTCGGCGTGTGGTCTGGAGATGTCCGACCACCATGCGTCGACCGGTCTGAAGGCAAGGAACGCTCGCACACGAGCGACATGAGTCGCTACCGAAACCGCACACGCTGGTTTGTACGGCTGCACATTTTCCTGCTCAGATCATCCCATTCCGACCCTACTCTGAACACGTCCGACCCCGCTCCGACCCCGCTCCGACCCCGCTCCGACCCCGCTCCGACCCCGCTCCGACCCCGCTCCGACCCCGCTCCGACCCACTCCGACCCGCTCCGACCCCGCTGCGGCGTATCGCCGGCCGCGTCGACCTCGCACCGACCGCGTCGATGCCAGCAAGTGGCCGCTGTTGAGAGTCGACCAGATTGGATAATCCGCCCTTAACGAATGCATATTGCCGTCGGAGCCTAATTGGGACTATTTTTCATCAATTGACGGCGCGCTGGCGGCCGGCGCTCCGCCCGCCGCCCGCGCCGCCGCCGCCGCCGCCGAGAGGGAAGTGAACGGTTGAAAAACAAAACCGATGATAGGCGTAACTGGGTAATGGTGAGCGGTGGCGCAAAAGGGCGCCTCGATTTGCATAGGCCTCGAACAAAGCAGCGCCGCCGCGCGACTGCGCCGAGTGGGCCACCCTGCGCAATGTCGCGGTCCCTGCACTTTCGTCCCCCTCCCTCGGCACGTCGTGGGAGCGGGGTACGGCGGAGGGGGTGCGCCGTGGAGGGGGCGCGAGGGGCGGGGAGTGAGGGGGAGGGGGTCGGAGGGGCGCGGGCACCTGCCGTCCACCTGGTGCCCCGCGGCGAGGGGCTGTGACCGGCCGGGCGTGACCGACCCCGCCGCGAGCCGCGCGCCGCCCTTGACCCGAGCGACACCGACCCGCCGCGCCGCGCCGAACCTCGCCGCGCCCGCCGCGGCGGCTGACCATTGTGACGCACAGGGCGGGGCGTGCGCCGCGCTCGCCCCCGGCGCGCCGCATTCGTCTCCAGCCGCCCGTGAAATCCCATTTGGCGCATTGTGCGACTGCGAGGCGCGTGCGAACCCGGTGAGAACAGGTGGGTCTGTGCACTGTCGTAGGTACTGTCGCGGGCGGCCTGCCGCGGTCACGCTGCGGCGTTAGAAGGCGCTCAGAGGGCGGACGACGGCGGAGGTCATGCGGCTTCGGCGGGGCGGCCCGACGACGTTGACAAATTGCGTTTTGTATTTTACGCGCGTAGAAGGTCGCAGGGGTCATAGGTGTGACGTTGTTCGTAATTTGCTCACAACGAGAATAAAGTGAGTCGGTGACAAACGAAAACGCATTTGAAGCGCTGCTCTGGATCTCATGCCATTACGGGCATTATGACAGATTAAACTACGAGGCCATTCAAGAGCCATTGGCAGTGACTGAGCGATTTCGTTCTCCTTGTATGTGCATACGCCGTTGTGGCCGGGGTTTGCGTGATAGGAGGCCGTGTGTGTTACGGGGTTTTTCCGTCTCCAGCATGACACCTCAGCTCGCGGACACGACTCTCCGACTTCCCCGTATTTTCACCAGTTGCCGGCTATCCCGGCACTCCTGGATACAAGGCCGTGCACAACGACGGCTTCAAGATAACGAGCGCAAGACACATTAGATCAGCTCAACTGTGTTACTGGGGGACTGGGGGAGGTCAGACGGGGTTTAAAACAGCCGCCACTGCGGTCTCCGTGGCTTACATGCATGCCTGATCGACAGTCGCAGAATTATTTATTTGTTTACATTTTGTATATTTTATAAGGTGTTTTGTCATACGGTGGTCTGTGTCTTCCTGACAAGGTTGCACTGTGTCATGTGCACTGTGGTGTGCTGTGTGCAGGTCAGTTGTGTTTAAAGTTCTTCCTGGGGACGACCCACTGGCGGATCCGGGGGGGAGGGAGCATCAGGAAAAATCACAAATGCCCCCCAAACCGCCTGAAATCGGCGTAAATTTACACATTTCCTGTTGTAAAAGGACATCTACGCAACTTTTACAAAGGAAGGTTTATTTAAAACGTCTAGCAATGCATAAGGGAGCGAAATCCGATGAGTTTTAGGAATTTTGAGAAGCTTCTTTGGGGCCTGCCCAAACCACCAAAAGCTGCCGTTCTAGATCCGCCAGTGGGACGACCCAATAAATGTCCTATCTTCTATGTACGACAAATATGCTGCTGTTCTCTCTCCGTTCAGTGGTCATTAAAGCTTTCGAGCAGCACACACGTGGTATGGCTCCCAAACTTGCAAAGATAGCTGACTACATTTTGACGAGCACAGGAGACGGACTAAAAAATCGACCACCTGCTCATGAGACATCTGGCTCGACCTATGACCACACAAACTCGCCAGACGTGTTCTCCACTCCTGCAGACCACGTGCATATGCCCACGTGTCTTTCGAACACACACCAGCCAGCGTTGGTCCAGCGGCCCCTTTGTCGGTCCGCCGCGCCGCGCCGCTGGCCAGCCGGTGTGACGGCGTCTCCCCTGTGTACTGCGCGGTCAGCGCTCCACCGTCACGCCCCGTGACGACCCGTCACCGCGGCATCGGGGCGTCACGGACCGCCGCCGACCGGACCGTGAATCAGGGCGGCCAGTCGCCACCGCACCTCACCTGCAGCTGGCGGCGCGAGATCACCTTCCAATTACACCCACCGGCCGCCGCGCCGCCGCGCGAAATCTGGAGCGGTCCACCGCGAAACGGCACGGCTCGGCGGCTCGGCAGCACGAGGCAGCACGAGGCAGCACGAGGCAGCACGAGGCAGCACGAGGAAGCACGAGGAAGCACGAGGAAGCACGAGGAAGCACGAGGAAGCACGAGGCAGCACGAGGAAGCACGAGGAAGCACGAGGAAGCACGAGGAAGCACGAGGAAGCACGAGGAAGCAAAGGTACGAGGCATGCGCGAGGTAGCACAAGGAGCAAGGCGAGGCGGGAGCCCCGGGCGGCAACAGCAGCAGCCGGCGGCTGGAAAGCGGGGCAGTGAGGGCGGCCGCAGCCCCACGGGCCTCCGAGGTGACACCGCCTGATGGAGCGGCCACCGCCACCGCCACCGCCACCGCCACCGCCGCCGCCGCCGCCGCCGCCGCCGCCGCCGCCGCCACCGCGGGCGCCGCTCATTACCGTTCATTAATAAAGCCTAATTAATGCCCCCATCGTCTGCCTATTGTTGGGCAGTTGCGGAATTTAGTATCGGCCTTCTGTCCGCTGTAATTACGGTGACGATAAACAGCATGGCGAGGGGAGACGGGGGACGATTGGTTCGTCTCCGAGCTCACCATCACTACCCTCTCTCTTCCCCGACCGAGCCGTTCAGGACCAGACGACCGCTCCCCGCCCAGAACCCTATCCTCGACTGAAGAGCCGGCTGGCGCTGCTGTGAGGGACGGTAAGGTCATCCATCAAGCCCCAGACCAGGTGGGCATCGGTGCGGAGGGCGGCCTGACGTCTTTTTGTTCTCCGGCTGGTCCGGGCGGCACGGCCGAGCGAAAGGAGGGGCGGACGGTTTGAGGCGATTTGGTGCAGTTTACGTCATGTAAAGTGGCTCGGCTCATCAATCACGGGCGAGTATTCGCTGCTCGGAGGTCTGTGGTGGGGAGTGAGTGGCAGCGGACCGCAGTGTGGCGCTATGGGAGTGTAGGTGATGGGCATTTTGGTAGATGTCGGTAAGTAGAAAACTGTGAACAGCCATCGCACTATGGGCCACAAGCCCGATCTAGCCCGCCATAATCGGTCGGAGTGATTTTTTTCCATTTCTATATGGAATATACATGAAAATTTTCAGAATTGACCATGGACTAAGAATATGATAATAGTTCTTTAATTAAATCACACATGGAGGTATAAACGGCACCGAAGCACGGAACTTTGTATGAAGCTTACAGCAGGGAGTCCGCGGCTCGCGAAAACGATGTTTGCTTACGATGTAATGACGAATGAAGATAGATAAGCGTAAATATTAAAAATGTTCATGGTTTTTAGGTTAAAATGGTAATATGCTACACTGTGTAATCAAATTTAATAACTAAAAGTGTAGGTTTCGTGACTTTTAATGGCAATATTTTGAGGATTGACATAACAGAAATGTCAGCAAAAACTTTAAAGCATTGTTTTCGTAGAGCCGATGCTAATCAATAACACACGAATAACAGATGTAAAGCGAAGCCCATGGTAGTGACCAAATGGTTGTGCCTATGCTGTGGCCAAGTCCAACTTCCTGCCCCAACTTGCCTCCGACCGCCACCCATACCCGGGGGTGAAGTACTTATACTTCCTGCCCGCCAGCCGCGCGCGCAGCCGCTGCCCTGCCTGCGAGGTGTAAGATGGATTGCTGTTCAATTCCTAACCAAGCTAAGCGAGTAAAAGCAGAAACGTAAAGAACAGCATGTTGCCTGTCAATGTAGGAATACGATACAGAGTACTTCCGTTATCATTTTTTTAGGATTCCAGGTTATAGCGCTTGACCTCCTGCTCCAAAATGACTATGGACCTACACTTAGGACCACCTCTCCAGATCATAGCGATTTAATGCTTCTGTATGAGAACCCCACATCACAATTATAATTGATAAAATGTAAATAAAGTCATATTCCTTGTCATATGTTAGTGCTATCAGAAAATTACGAAAAATATATTTAATTGTCGTATCTGATCCAAAAGTCAAAAAGTACTATGTTACCCAAATGTACGTTTCACGTTAATGAGTTTCTTACATTTGAGCCATCACTCAGTCAAAAAACATTATGAATTGCTATGAAATGTGTATAATAGGTACTGTTTTCAATTACTCTGTGTACCTTATACAACCCAATATATATTCATGGTTCAGACTTATATTTTGACTACATCGAAATCTTGTTCGTTATATTTTTTTCAATAATATTGTTCTTCTTATATTTTATTTGGGTATGAAAAATATAGGTGGAACCAATCCAACTCGCAGTGTGACGATAAATGCTCTAGGAGTTTCGCGGAGATTGCATATTGCTATGCGTTGTCTTATTCGTTGTCGATTTGTGCTTTTTACTCTGCCTCCCCAAGAAAGAGAAAACAAACTTTGTTGATTCTTCATTATATTTGTTTCTTTTCAAGAAAACCCCGAATTTTTTCCACATTTATATCCGTTGTCCCCCAACCATGGCTTCACTCTAAAGTACATATTATCCCTTTTCCCACCTGTCATAGACTCAAACGTTCCAAGAATAGTAAGAGAGATCCATAGGTACAGCCATAGCGTATAATATATATTAACATTAGTCATCTGTACTAGCCGTTGTCTCACATTTTCGATGCTAAGATGAGTCTAATGTACAGACAAAATCCCTCATGGGTGAAACGATCCGCTTTACGAAGAATTCTCGTCAGAGGGTTAAAGTGAAAGAGATCGATAAAATATTAGTGTAATTTATTAGACACCAAGTTTTGCGAACCCATACGGTACGTTATATCCGACTTTCCACGAATATTCTTGCTAGTTTTTGAACTGACTTAGTGCATCTCTCCTCAAGATTACCTGTCAGATTGGGCGAATCAGGAGAGTATGTGCAAAACCTGAATACCAATGGCCGGCTAAGGAACCAGAGCCGCGAATCGAGAAGCATATGCTTGTGACTAAGAGATGACAAGCTAAATAACTTCCGTATTGTGGCCAAGCATTACTCGTAACGCCAAGTAGTTATGCAATTAATAATACTTGCTCAAAGTGCCCATACCAATGACCGGAAGCTGAAAAAAGTTCTTATGAGGTCAATAATCAGTTATGGCGGGCTAGATCGGGATTCTGGCCCATAGTGATCGTGGTGAATTTGCTTGTCTCTAACATAAATCTGTGCATGGATGTTCATTGTTTTACGACGTAATAGCCATAGCATGTGAACTGTCGTAAAATACTCAATAAAAATACAAGGCGGCATGATGTAATGCTCGATTGTTACCCGAAACGGAAGCGCTTCCGCCGAAAACATGGACATTATCAATTGTAATTCCAGTACAGAAGAAAATGGGTGACTGACCCGTCAGCAATACATACAACTAGAATCGTCAGCAAAGTAAACTCAACTTGCACCACGCAACGGAAAACAACGACATCACGACATAGCACGCGACCATTCCACTTCAGTTTCTACTCACAGATCGACGGTCAGCGCCAACACCAGCGCGTCGTAACTGCCTGGGCCGTCGAAGCCGTCGAAGTCAAAGCCGTCGAAGCCGTCGAAGCCAAAGCCGTCGAAGTCGAAGCTGTCGAAGCCGTCGAAGCCGTCGAAGCTGTCGGAGCCAAAGCCGTCGAAGTCGAAGCCACACGCAACCGTCAACGCGGCCACGAGCCGGCACACTACGGAAGCGTCTTCACGCGAGCATCCAGACCACTGGAAGCGACCCGGAGCCTCTCTGGCCGAGTTATCGCCACCAGTTCCGGGGCCGACTATCCGTGCGGCGGTTAGGTCGCTGTCGCGTAGCCACAGGCGGAAAAATCGCCCATCGCCGCAACTCCGCAACAAGAGGAAACTGACGCACGTCGGTGGCGGCGGCCGTCGGGGGCAAGCCACATCCTGTCCACTATCTGCACCACCGAGTTGGCAGAAAACAGCAGCCCGCCTGACCGACGCCTCGATATCGCGCCAAGCAGGGGGCCTGTCTCGCGGAGAAGCGAGCAGAGGCGCGACGCAAGCGAGTCAAACTCTTGCTTCGTGATGAAGGAGACGGCTGAATTCATGCTATGCAAAACAGCACGTCGAAGCTCTATAGGTATATATTTCAAGGCTGTCAAGGACTGCGAGCCCGTGGGCTACCGGATAAATTTTCCGTTGTTGCCGATTTTATCATTTCCGGGCACATCGCGGATATTGCTGACTGGAAACGGGAAGAGCACCGGAGAGAAGGAACGAGCCACTATGTCACGGAAGATGACGACGTCCTGTGGATGAGTTGTAAACGGAGGAAGAGGAAACAAAGTGGATAGCGAATTCGTAGAATGATAAATATATACTGACGTTAACACTAGCAGATATTGCATGCCTACTATCATTTCTGTTAGATTTCTGTTAGAAATGAATGCGGCAAATAGATAGTGCGAGCTGAACAATGAGTTGTAGCCTGTGTAGGTATAGTAAACGTTTTTGTCTAGAGGCGTGAGGTGGCATTTCACCACTGGATTCAATTAATTAACAAATTAACATGTTACGATGATGACAGAGTTCATCAAATGAATGTGGACAACTCGAAGCGTAAGCCCGCAACCAAACAAAACAACAAAGAAGGGAGAAAGTTGGCGCCGAGTCAGCATTGCGCCCACCACAACAATGACCAAAGAAGTACCATGCTGAATGCAATCAGCTACTCATCAGAGCCAGCGACTATGCCACTGTTTCGTCATACCACACACGGCAAGCAGCGCGAGCGATCACGATCCACAGAGTTTGTAAACCTTTGTTCATACATGTTACGACGAAACGCATGGGTGTAGAAAATGGAAATGCTGTCATTGATGGTGTGGACTGGTAACAGAACTACACAGTCTATCTCATTTTGTATTGTGACTTCCCGACTTGCGTCTACTCGTCTTTAAAGGGAAATAATCTCCTTTTACACAAAAATGGAGTTATGACTTGAAATCGGTAGACGAGACCAAAATATGTTGTAAATTCATTACATTTTGCATAATTTATTTTTACTAAATAATATTTCACGTTAAAATTATTGAGCGATCTACGCTTTAAACGACCGGTACTTGCAAGCTGCTTGCAAGTTTTTTTTTTAAAATCAAACTGCAGACTTTTCCCGTATTTTTTTGTTTTGCACTGAACAAATTGCGTTCTGCTTGTGGTTACATGCCCATAGATCCTCTATATACAATAGTGATGTCATTTTCCCGAAATTTTATGACCAAAACCAAGCCAAATTCCAAACAGCAGACATTTTGGTTGTCCAAATATTGACCGATTTTTGTTGAGGCCAAAAATGTCCAAGATTTGACCGCTTGTAAATACTATACTTATTTATACTCACTGGCAAAAATAGCTTTGTTAACATCATAATTCATAAAACGCACATGTACATTTTCCAAAAGGACATTATAATTGTAAAAAAAGAACTAAATACATTTGCAAAGCAAAATAGTGGATGCCGCAAGCAAGACCTCCCCAAAAAATGAAATTCGAGCAAATTGTGTATCAAATTGTTGGATACAAATAAAAATGTGTATGAATGTGACACAAAAGTTAATTGATTAAGATCAAGCTGACCAAAAAGTGTCCAAAAATTTATAAGCCTGACCAACCGATTACAAAATCGGTCACACAATTTTTTCCGTAACCAAGATTTTGGTTACCGATTGACACCACTATTATACAAAAGCTATTCCATGAACACGTAACCAAATTAGCAGTTATGTGTGCGTCTAATATGGTGGCCTTTTAGTGGTTGTGACCTTCAATTTGTGAAAATTGCTTCATTTATTTTAACCATTAGGAGTTTTGTAAGTTTTTTACTGGTTGTATACAACACTATGCTTTATATAATCATGAAAAGGAGTCATTTACTCCCCAAAAATAGCATTTATACACAAACTGGAAATTACATAAAAAGCTCATTGTGTGTTTTCACAACGTCCTACCCAAGGGCGACGCCACTTCCCGAAAGTTGGGGGATGGAGGCAATTTGAAGTCCATTCAATCCATGCAACGCCCATAGGCCTAATGCTAAAATCCGAAAATGTTGGGGGGGGGGGCATGGCTCTACCTATGCTTAATTTAGTGTCGTCGAATTGTTTCACGGACATTGTCCAGCGTTGAACAAATTTGAAACACCGGCGCCAGATATGGTGCGCTTCAAGTAGTGATGGGAAAACGCTGCTCATGATTTTCGAAAGAAGTATGTGTACTTGCTTTTAATTTGTAAAAACTTACAACACTGAATGCGGGGTTATTCAATTTATTTATTTTATTTAAACTAAATCATTCTTAAGCCATAACGGAAGCCTAAGAAATTGTTGCTATCAAAAAATAAAAGGTGATTATTTCGCTTTAAATGGTGCAAAATGAATTGTTATATAATATAGCAACGCTAACGGATAGTCTAAATGTACGCACAGCCCCACCAAAACCCTTTGGATTATCAGAATTGCATCTCTCTTACAATTAGTTGGTGTGGATTTTCCATAACAACTTTCAAGTTGGTGTGAAGCTTTCCACACTAACCGCATACAAAGTTACACCCATGACGATACGTTTGCATTATATGAATATATGTACCTAAGTAGCAGTGTTGACAGGGGATGATATCAGATGAATATAAACAGAAAATGGCTCAGAAGAACTTCAGAAAGGCATTGTCTTCACTCTTCATGTAGCCATAAACAGAGATAGGAAGTGAGATGATTGTGACATTGTTAAAATCCCTTCTTAACATCGCAAAATCCCTAGGCAATGTTTAGCTTATCTATAACTGCATTGTGCAATGCAAACTCGCATTTGAAGGTAAGCTTGTCAGCCTATCGTATAAGAAATACCCACAGCATGCATAGGATTGCCGATGTTGAACCATATGAATGTCCCGATAAAATACAATAAAATAGCTGGTTGCCTTGCTTCGCATATCCTCTTTATTAGGCGTCTGCCATAAATGTGCGACCTAACGGCCGCCGATCCAGCATTTTGAACACGACCTAAATGCAGCCAGCCGGAGCACTTTCTCTCCCGCAGGACGGCCTCAGGACATGACGCAGACGCTGGTATCCATATGCTCGGCCTCAGACTACAAGGACTAGACCCCAGCTGGGTACCGGGGCGCAGAGACGCCGGGGAGGGCATTCAAGGCCACGGCGCGGCGCGGTGCCCAGCTTACACGCGCCATCTGTGACCAAGTCGCGCTTCCCAGCCGCTCCCTAGATGGCAGTGCGAACTAGAGCATCTGCATAGGAGTTATGTATTGCCTCTCGTCATGCGAGCGGGCTGTTATTTAGCGTCATAAGGTCGGACATCAGCTGCTAAATGTAGGTTGTATGTCTGTGCGCTGTGAGTCTGCACTTGATTAGCATGGGCAATAATGCGGGCGGTCCACATTCCACGGCAGCAGGGCACCAGGATGCGACTGCGACCGCTGGTACCATGGGTGTCGGAGGCGGGATATGGGTCCCCGACCCCCAACATTAACAGATTTTATACACCTATGGGCGTTGCATGGAAGGAATCGACTTCAAACGCCTCAGTACCCCCCTTCCACCTTTCAGAAGGTGGCGACGCCCTTGACTGAAAATTATGCCAAATTTAACGGTCGGGTAGAAATATATTTCGGAGTAAATTATCGATTACCGATTTCAAACTAAAATACTTGTAATGACCCTCCTTCCCCCCCCCCCACCAGGGCGAAAGTTGAAACTCGGCGGTATACATTCAATACTCATCCATTATCACACCCAGTCACCCTGACATTTCAAACCGGAGGCACTGGATTTCGGGCGACAGCTGATGCCTCAGTCATATCACGCGCGACTCTTCTGACCCGGTGGCTGTACTCCTCCGGGAGCCCCCAGGGCATGTGCCCTCTGACCTCTGAGCACGGGAGGGCACACGCCACTGGCATACTGATGAGCCCACCACAGGGATGAAGAGAGGAGGGTAGGTCAGTATTTAATTGTGGAGCTGTCGGCTGTTGAGTTTGAGGAAGATGTAAAATGATCATTGGCATTGATTCGAGAGACAGCAACGCTATGGTGACGAGTGTTATCTACAGATTTGAAGGAAACTGAAGTTTTGAAACATTGTTTAAGTAATAAACGGTAAGTGCATTTTCAAGCTCAATGCTGTTTTAAATCAGCTTCTCATGCACCACAAGCAAATGTACATACCTACTTACATACATTTTTTTTTTTAAATCGGGTCAGACTTTTTGGATTTTATCACAAAACTATTTTTGTGTATCCGTTCCGGGTCCTCCAGTGTTTGAGATCTGTCATATACATACACCACATAATATAAATGACCGTGTACCATTTAAACTTAACCCAGCTGTGCCCTTTAGCAGTCCAATGTATTTCATGCAAAGTTACGCTTCCATGCAGCAAACCGCTTGATCTTCGTGCAAGCGTCTTCCTCCCGTGTTTCTAAGATGACTCAACGGGCTAAGTTCGGCAAACCCGCCGACGGTGCCTCCCTCGGCCATCTCCCAAATCCAAAGCTCCACGAAACGGCCCAAGCAGATTGAAGTGCCGCTAACTTCATGTCGCGCATCTGGCACGAAACTGAACGTTTCCCGAATCAACTAAGGCGACGCTGCCGTGGCCCTGAACCAGTTCCGAGGCCCGTTACGCTGCACTGGTCAGATCACGTGACCACGTGACCACGTGACACACATCAGATCAGATCACGTGATCAATGATCTATCCAGATCCCGTGAACATATGCTAGATGTACTGGTCAGATCTCGCGAATAAGAGATCAGCGTTCTGACCAAATCCCATGATCACGTGGTCATTGGTCTAGTCAAGACATGTGAGCACATAACCGTTGTGGTGACTAGTTACCGTCATCACGTGATCAACAAACTATCTAGATCCGTGAGCACATGACCATTGTACCCTTGTACGTATTGAGTTACTGACCACATCACATAACCGCATGACTATTGAACTGATCAGATATCGTGATCACGTGACCATTGAACCAAACATGTGCTCGGATCCAAAAAACGGATCTCGGGATCTGATATCTGGGATCTGGATCTGGGATCCACTGGGATCATAGATCCCCCTTCACAATTTGTCGATGGATCCACTATAGGATCATAGATTCGTCTTCAAAATTGGTCGACGGATCCACCAGGATCCGAGATTCCAGGTACTGGGATCTACTGGGATCCCAGTTATTTTCAAACCTCATATTTTAAATAATTGTGGGTACTTTTCGGTTCGTTGTAAATCGAACTATCATGGACGTGTGACTATAGTTATGTTTTGTCAAAAAATACTAAAATTATGGCATAACTTATAAGTCGGATACTGTCAGATCCGAGATCCATTAGGATCAGATCCATTTTCATTTTTTATCATGGGATCCAATATCCGTTGCCAAATTTAAACTAGAGATCCACTAGGATCTAAGATCCACTGTTGCATTTTATCGTGGGATCCAGTGGGATCATAGATCCAACATTGCTCTTTGTCGAAAGATCCTCTGGGATCATAGATCCTTCTTTCAGATCCATGCACATGTCTGCATTGAACCGATCACACCCCGTGGTCACGTGACATGTATACCGATCACGCCGCGTCATCACGTGACCATTTGCACCATCCGTACCGGCCCGATCCCCTGGTCACGGGCCGAGCAGGAGGCGGCACGCTGCCAGACCGATTATCCGGCCCGGTTGCCAGGTGGTGCCCGGGTGGTGTCCGGGAGCCGCGCGGTGGTCCACACTTGGTACAGGGGCCGCGCCAGCCCGTGACAGGCGCGGCCGCGCGGCAGAGCTGCGTGTCGGCTTTGACCACCAGCTCTCGGCCACGGCGTCGGCGACGTTTTTATGGCTGGACACTGGAATTCAAGCAGATTTGAGGCTTTCTTCGTGTTGCGGTAGCATAACCACATTTTTGGGTATTTACTTGACAGCTAACACACGCTGAACTTATGGTATGATGTGTTGTATGAAATAGCTTTTGGGGAGCCTTCGGATTAGTTGGAAAGTTTTTCTCGCGGGGTTTCTCTGAAAACTTAATGCGATCGCATTTTTTAGGTGGTTTCGAAATTTTCGTCTCAAGCTTCTAGTTTGCCTTGTGATATAATAAGAGACTGCGCTTATCGCTTAATTCTTTTTGAGCATGGTGGTGGCTATTTTGGGTTGAGATGACATTGTACTAAAAATATATTAAATTAAAAGTGTTTTAGAAACAGGAAGCCAACATTTGCATAGGCTAGCAAACCACCGGTGAAAACAAACGTAAACTCCCTTACAAACTAGGGGAAGCAATCAAAAAGTTGATCGATCAGAAAGTTGATTGAAGTGGGCGGAGCAATGCCCCAATACGGACATGCAATCAATATTTTGATTGATTTTGGTACATCACCGCATTCAGACTGTATAGATTGAAAGCAAACCTATATGGATGATATCTTTTAGAAAATAAAGAAAAATAATTTATCTACCAAAAAAGTGTTGTTCCAGTATCCACCGACTGTGTTTTTGTGTCTTTCTGAGAACAAATAAAGCGTTTTTTTCTAAATTCATGAAATTGAGGTCAATTGTTATGCTTCCTAGCAAATTAACTATTTTTCAGATGCTTCCATTATGATTTTCTATCAACATTATTTTTTTAGCTTTATTTTCCAGTAATAAACAATGAACATATTATATTGCACACAATATATGTTTCAAAAATAACAATACAATCAACTTATTGATTAGACAGCTGTTTGCACAATATAAAAGTTGATTGCCGCCGTAATTTTCTGATGCCAGCAAGCAATATTTTAATTGCAGTAGATCATCGAATGCAGATTCATTTTTAATTTCGGTTCTCATCAAACTGCAGGCTTTTCCCGTATTGCATTTTTACGCAATGGAGTGGAAAATATATTTTGCATTCTGCTTGTTGTGATTATATGCCGGCTGATCCTCTACATCTCATAGTCATTGAATGAAAAGGCAACCAAATAAGCAGCTCACCGATGCACTTTTACGGCGGCCTAGATAGTGGTCCGAGCCTCAATTTGGGAAAATCGCTTAATTTATTTTCAACATTAGGAGTTGTGTATAGTTTTGTCTGTTGCTGTTTATAACACTATGGTTTATATATTCATGAGAATAACTTTCTTCCACACAAAATAACAAACCATTACAACTGGTAATTACATCAGAAGCTCATCGATGCGCTTGGACGGCGACCTATTTAGTGTCGGCGATTTGTTTCATTGACCAATCAGGGACGTTGTCACTGGTCTTGGCGCACTTGCTTCATTTCGGGTAAAGGTCTCCTCTGACTAAAGAAAAGGGTTAATTGTGTCGGGAAGGCTGGGAACCACTGATCTAAACCCTTTCAGCATTTTTAATGTTGATTTTCCTGTTGTAGTAGTTGTAGGTACATACATACATCATCGCAAAGCAGCGCTAAATTTGTACGGGTTTGCCTGATAAGCCCCAGGCGGTAAAGGCGGTTAAGAGGATAAGGTGGACCTTGTATATAAGGATAACATGCTACAAATATTATTCATTCAATTCAGCGTTATGACGAACCGAAAAACAATGACGATGGGTTCGTTATGACGATGGTCACTGATGTGACGCCGCGAAGCGGCGATCAAATTTAGATTTTAGGTCGTGAAAAATGCAATTTTCATATTGCAGCTAGACTGTGGGTGGAGCCAAGCCTCAGTTAAACCCTTTTCCTCGTTGCACATCTCGGTATGATGCAAAATATTGGTCACTGGTGCCAGCAATTACCGCAAGGGAGAGCCTCTTCCAGACACTTATTGCAATTAATTTCCCTATTCTAAAAAATTGTATAAGCAACTGCGAAACATGTGTTTTGCCGCTAAGCAGCGCGAAATTGTCCCGTTTTTTAATGTGGATAACTGGATTTCGACTGCTGCAAAGACAATTTTCATTATAAATTTGCAGAGGCCGCCCGTTTGTCCGGTGTGCTTTTTTGGGGAGAGGTAAAATCTTTGTTTCAGGACCTTTGGGAGAGACACATGGCCCCTTTGTCTCCCCCCCCCGATCCGCCCCTGTGCATGTGTCAAAGACATTCTCCGACCGCTATGCATGGGATTCTTTCAGGTCTGACGAGGGCTCTCTGAGGCCTATCAAGGGCTTTCTCATACCTGTAAATACTCTCTCAGACCACCTGGAGGCCATTATAGACCTGCAAAAACGTTTGGCCCCTTTTCCGCTTGTAGTTCTTTTGACGTCTGATGTGCCCCCCACCGATTTTCGCTGGATCTGCCCCTGACTCCAGTGTAGGACGCTCTGCTCATCGCTCAATGGCAGTGGGTTCAAGGCTGGCAGAATGCATGTTGTTTGGCCCGCTTAGTTATTTTCAAGCTAGCTGGCAAAGTTGGCGAGAGAGGGCCGACCTAGACCCAGAGAGGACCGTGTCGCCATCTATCTGCGGCACGATAAACTTTCGGACCGAATTCATTACTCTGGTGAACCGGGCGCGGTCGTATGTGGATGGGTGGTGGTGGGACCGTGGTGTTATTCTCAACAAGCTCGGCTTGGCGAGCATCCGGACCCGAGGCATCTCCAGGGGTGTGGTTTTATGAAAATGATTGTGGGTGCTCAAACTGAAATTGATTTCCCCCTAATCCCACTCCAGCAGGCAACGAAAAACATTTGTGCTGTTTTTTCGTAAGTAGAGGAAGGTACAGGAATTAGTTAAAGTTCACTTATAGGCACACACGGGCGTCGATAAATCACAACATAAAAGCGTCGTTATATATAATTAGAATAAGTTCATTCAACTCTCGGAATATATAAGGTGTGCAGTTGTTCCTTAGTAAAACCTATTTTATTTCTGAGTTACGATTTAAACTTAACTTCCGTCAATCCTGACACACCTTCGGCTTCCACAATTTTACTATTTAGGAGAAAGGTATATGGACGTTGAAGAAAGTACATATACATTGAACAATTTTCAGCATGAAATTAAAAAAGCGTTTTAGTAATATATTTAAGTTTCATGACAGCTAGTGTCATGGTAAAATGTACTATGTGACTTACTAAAACGGAAAGTGCGGTAAAGACGGCTAGAAAGGTTTCAAACGGATGCTTGGCATATAAACCTCAGGGGTGGATCTAACCTTTTTGGGGTGGGGCAAATCTAGTGACATATTTCCAAAAAAGTTGTTGAGCGGGAGAGCAGACTATAAGTTGCTGCGATAAAGTAAAGTCAGCGATAAAGTTGTCAGGGGGGGGGAGGAACGCTGTCGTCTACATCTGTACGCATGAGCGTCGCCGATAATTTTTTAGACGAGAGTAACAATGCACTCACAATACAGTTTTTACAATTATGTCCATCATGCCAGCCATCCAAATAATACATAATTATGCCCACGGGTTGGGACTCCTATTCAAATGGTGGGACCACTGCCCCACTAACTTTTTGCTTACGCTTAGCCCCTCTAATTTTTTACAGATTTAAACGTGTCCTGGCGCTAAGATAGCATGTTTTACTGTAACTAAGCAAAACAACCAGGCAGGCGATGTGATATTTTGCCCCGCCAACGTCTTCTGAAAACCTCCACCCATGGTCATGCCGCGAAGTGCCGCGAAATTATCCCGTTTTTTACTGTGGGTAGCTGGATTTTGATTGCTTTGAGAACTATTTTTACGATAAACTTCCAGAGGCCGAACCGTTTTTTATTGTGGGGGGCTTAATCATAGTTTCGGGATCTTTGGAGGCATGACCCCTTGACCTCCCCAACGGGATCCGCCCCTGACAAACCTTATGTCCAATCATTGAAGTTGTAACATCTGACGATCCGTGAAATCCTGAACTTAAAAATATTTTAGTTTTTCCTTATTATTCCATTTTAAACATGTTATTGGTTGGGGATGCCGAAAGACTATTGTGGGTGTTCATTTCAGCTTTGTGGGTGCCAGGGCACCCACAAAGAGATAGGAAACCACACCCCTGGGCATCTCTATATCTGTATTTCACTCAAAACATCTGAACTAAATTATTCAAAAAGCACACAAATATACAAAAATAATAGAGCAGCACCAACTTAGTTTTTGAGGTATGTAGGATCAATGTTTTATTGTGTATGTATGCACCTATTGCGCATATTGTTTGTCTTTTGAAGGCCATGAACAATATGGACAAGTGAGAGTATGGAAGAAAATGTATAAGGCATGATATAATTTAGTGACGAAGTGGCGTGCCAAAAAGATCACGTAGCGACGAAATGCTGTATCGATTCTGAAAGGCCTTGCAGATATTGAAAGCTTTTAGATGTTCACAACTCCTAAACTACGTTTGACATCTTGTAACTGTTGTTGCGAACAAGTTTAAGTTGTCCACGTGCATATTGGTCATTTCCGAGAATGTGTCAGACTTCAGTTTGGCTTTCGTCCGCTGCAGTTACGATTACTGGAAGTGCCCTAGAAAATTACATAAACCGTCAATCCGAGACGGATAACAACACTGACTTTGTGTTTTGCTGCGGAAGTGAATTCTAGCATGAAATAGTACTTAATTCCATGCCTGGCATATGCCAAATGACACTTCGGTGAACCAACTATACCTTGCCAAGTTTCATAGGTATGTACCCTAAATAATTTACTGTTTGATTTTTTGTTCTTGGAAAGGGCAAATATTTTTATTATTTTTCATACAAAATATAGACGTATATATAAGCACAACTAAGTATATATATATATATACACACACACACAGACACACACACACACACACACACACACACACACACACACACACACATAATATATATATATATATATATATATATATATATATATATATATATATATATATATATATATATAATCAGATGCATCGAAATAATGATTTCCTAGCCCACCGTACCAAAATCACCGCTATGAAGAGTAGCAGTGTCGCAATGCGCGTCATGATCAATCTCTTTTCATTTTTGACACGAGACTCGTTTCGACATCTAGCCGGACCTTGCTTGCAGACTGGATCCATTCGTATGCAGAGTGCGGTTAACTCCTAATGGCATTCCGACGAATTTTTACCAGACACGACGGATGAGCTTTTCTAGATCCTGGATCTCTACTCCTCACTAGTCACTCTGACACCCATCTTAACCCTGATCAATGTTTTACCCTTAACCCTTAAAACCTTAACCCAAAACTGAATCTCTGCGGTTGGCATTTCGTTTGGTCAGGGTTCAGCGTGACAAGATGAGCGTATCAGCGAGACTTCAGAACACTAAATTCCTCGGTGTGTAAGAGCAACATTGACCGGGATATTACATGTAGCAATGATGTCAACTGGTCACGATGTGAGACGAAGGCATCAGCGCTCTCATGGGAATTCTCGGTAAGACAAGCCACGCCATCAGAAGTCTTTCCGACAATGACGACAGAACTGCACAAAGTAATCTGACATTTAGATGAGGTCAGCTATACTACATTGCATAACCATTAAGGTGGGGTCCAGTGAATGTGAAACAAATGAAATAGCATTTGAGCTTCTCATTGTTTCGTTTCGCAGTTTTTTGTTTGTTCTTTATTCAGACGGAGTGGGTGAGACCGCGAAGCGGTCGAACGAACGTAGTCAGAGTCTTACAGATGGGCCAAAATCCGTCTTCATCTTGCACCCTTGCTTGCTTGATTAATTGATTGACTGCTTGCGTGGGTTTTGGGAATAACTCCCGTTTCACTGCACTGATTATGCAAAAGTATACACTGATAATTTGGTCGTAAAATAGCACATGGTATAGGCTACGTGAAAAGATTTGACACAACAACAGAAACTGTCATCATCCATAAATAAACACAAAATCAATACCAGCCGAATGATAAGCACGTGCTTTGACTTCGAATTCACCTCCGCAAGTGATAATTAGAAATACAAATAACTAAGTGCCACAGAAAGGTGCAGGTAAGTATTGTTTTACTTATTGCAACAAACAACAATGCTTATCAGTTGCCGGACACAAATGAAATAACTCGCTCCGTCTGCTTCATGCCATGCATACTTTACTAGTATTGAACTGTATGACTGTATTTTACAGTACTGTATTCGATGAACTCAAAACCCGACGTAATAATCGGCATGAACGATTCCCTGGTTAAAGGGAATAGTTCACCTTGAAAAAGATGTAGATGTCGCTGTAGGCAGAAATGATTTAAGATTACACTCAAGAAATTACATTATTTGTTAAGCACAACCTTCTAATAAGCGACACTAAGCTTCTTCGCAAATTTCAGCCAATCGCAAAGCCTAACGGTGTCCGGTGGGAGTGATTCCATACTCAAATCTCTCAAATTAGTTATACACCACTGCTCACAGGCGATTTCCCTAGTAGCACATAATGTTGTCACAACGTCATGACAAAGTTCATGCGACGTTATTACGTCGTGAAAACGTTGTCACGATGTTGTGAAAGTAAAGTGTGCTGCTTGGGTCATTCCGTCAGTCGCTGCTTCAACCAACGGACTTCCGGAAAATAGGGAATTCCGAAGTGAACAAACATGTTGCATTTCCTGACGAATCAATACAAAGTCACGTCTTTCTGTCAAAGGCATGCTTAAAACTGCCATCATGATTAAGCAGATTAGAGCAAAACATAAAATGACAGCCATCACAAATATTTCGCCTCGTATTACGAAGCTATTCATATTTCATTCAAACAACTTCACATTACTAAGCGCACAGGATGAATGAACATTCTCTGACAGAAATAGTCTGTCGGTCCTATATAAATAGCCTTTGAACAAGGCCCAAGGAGAAACTCTAGACAACTGAGTTCTTCCACCTGCAGCAACTGCAGACGGCTGGGCGGTCACAGCCGGCGGGATCGTAACGAAGCGTCACGGGAGGGAGAGAGATGTGACGAAGCGCCCAGCGCGCGGGGTCCGGGTCCAAAGGTGGTGCAGGTCCGTGGGTGGTGTGGGGGAGAGGGAGAGGTGGAGGGGGGGGGGTCAGGGGGCGGAGGACCCTAACGAGCCGGATCGAGTGCTGGCGGCCGCTGAAAGGACTCTGTCACAACTGACGGAAGTCGTCAAATGCTCATGCGGGACAGAAAAGATGCCGGGAATGCTTGCACTAGGTCAGAGGTCAGCACTCGGAAGTGACGTCAGGATCGCCCGAATGCCTGCACGTTCATTCAAAGTATATGCAGAAAATTCGGTTGGGTTTTGTGTGATGCAGCATATCAATACCCATTTGTTTTTTAATAAAAATGAATAAATAAACAATTAAAAGTTAACAACTTAAGTTAAATTGTCTCTTGATGGGAATTAGAAGAAGTAGGTATATAGATGAGTTGTCTTTATTATATATAGGAATCATATCTACATTATATAAGATAATATATTATATAAAACATGTAATACACATGACATATGAGGGACAACCATAGATATTTGAATAGGAGTGCACGTTAACATGAAGTTGCCCATGGCCACACTGAAACAAATTTAACGCTTGCTCGAGTATGACTACGGTCCATTTCATAAACAATCCGCCCAGCCCAACACACGTGCGTGCGTGACCCCTCCCCTGCGGCGCTCTGACCTTGGCGTAGCGCTATCCGTGAGACTGTGACGATGACGTCCTCTTCCAACAGCACCCTGAGACCGCAGCGACGGTCCCACCTCATCGCACGTCACCGACCACTGGACTGGCGGCTCTTCTGCCTAAGCAGCCCGCCTTCCCTGGAAGCCCTATCAGCGTGTCATCAGCCGGAATCTCTCGTACTACCCGCGAGCCGGCCACGAGCCGGCCGCGAGCCTCGCCCGCGAGCCGTGCCGGGAGCCTCGCTCGCGAGCCTCGCCCGCGCGAGCCGTGCCGACGCTCAGGTGCAGTTGTTGCAGTGCAAAGTCGAGGCTGCATGACCGGCGTCTGATCCCCGCTCCTCCTGCTCACGGCGGGGAGGGCGCCCCCGGCGGCACGTGCCGACCTCTGACGTCACGGGGGGACGGGGAGGGGTAGGGCGAGGAGCAGGGTGGGGCACGGGCAGGGAAGGGCGGTGGGATTGCGGTACCAGTCGCGATAACGCTGCACCGAGCAGAGACCGGCGCGGTCCGTTTGGGAGTGGGAAACTCCAGGTCTCGGGTGTCAGCGTGGACTAGTGGAGATTCCGGCGGCTTTCGGAGGCTCAGATTCAACTGGAATGCTGAACGCTGGCCAGTAACGGACTTGTTTTAGAAGCCGGGAGCCGTCTCATGGGGTGTGGTGTAACTTGTAAGACTCTAGATAGAAAATGTTGGTGAATTTGGATGTGTGTGAATATGCAGTGACATGATGAGAGCGATGTGAGCCCCTTCATACTGGAAACTCGCCGTGGTCAATGTGATCATGATGGCCAGTGGGCACATTGCCCGATCAATCATCGATCAAGCTCGATGTCTCGATCAAGCTCGAAGTCTCGATCAAGCTCGATGTAGCTCAATGTAGTCACGAAACAAAAAACACGTTCGCGACAACCATGAGAACTTTAAAATAACTTAGATGATGACCACATGTTTATCAATTAGCCGAGTGCATTATTAGCTAGGCGTGCTATCATTACAATCATCACTGAATGAATAGCCTGATTGCAGCATGTCTGCCAACAGAGCTGCGCTGGGCATATTTACCAGCGCAGCTCTGTTGGCGATAAAGGGAAATAAAACAAAAACAATTTGGCAGCTTCAGCATCAGTCCACGAAAACCACGGCACACATATTGGTACCACCATGCAGCTGAACGGCGCGTGATAGATAGAAGAGCGGCATTGTGCAGCATTTTTACAGGCGAGATAATTATATCAGATTGATAATGATGACACATAGCCCATAGGAGCGTAGCTTCTTCAGAAAAGTGTGTGTGGTGGGGGGCTGAGCTGGGAAAAATCGCTTAGAGTACCATAAAAATTCACGAAAAATGCAGATTTCTGCCGGATCTGACCCATTTCCTCGTCCAAGTTGGGGGGCTGAAGCCAAATGGGGGCGGGAGGGGGAGGAGGGCTGAAGCCCTCTCAACTGAATAAGATCTCACACATCTGATGACACAGGACAAAGTCTGTACAGCTGATGCCGCCTGATGTCGCTGCCAGGGGCAACAACAGCTCAACTGTCCCTGCAGTCATCACCAGACCAGCACAACATCGTCTCCATTCAACTACAACAGCCAACCGAGACCTAGAAAGACGGCATCTTCCGGATACAAAACACATTTACCATTATTATTTCTGATAGAGATGACAAGCATATGGGCTCGTACGGGATCGCAGCGCTCCAGCGAGAGGCGGAATTAATTGCTGTTTTCAGCAGCGGCCCTGCAGTCCTGCCGCTATGTAGCGAAGGGGAGGGGTAGGGAGGGGAAGAGAGGAGGGGAGGGCGATTCGTGATCTGTGCACGCTTCAGAGCCGTCCCATCATCGCAGCTTGCTGTGAGAGCGTACCGCTGACGCCGCGTCAAAACAGAACAATTACTGTCGAGGCCCCAGCGGTGCGGATAGCAGGACTGTGATTCGCCTGCTGGGATTGTCAGTCAGAGAGCTGATGGTGACGTCAGAGAGCTGTGGAAATCTGGTCGCTTATCGGATCGCACGAACAAGAACGCTTTCCGCCAGCTCCCCAGAGTTCAAAGTGAGCGAGCGCAGCACTTGGCTTTTCACACAAAAATAATCTACCGAATTAAAACATACTGAAGGATTATCTGCGAACTGCAACTTAAAATAAGAACACATCTCTGAAAAGTTTTTGGCACGTGCGGAGGCCATCTGTTCTTTACTTCGCAGCCGGTTTGGGTTTAGTCGTTTTAAGGGTTGTTTCAAAGGAACCAAGACAGCTTATTTGACATCTCTTCATCTTTTCATGACCGCAAACATGATAAGGTTGACGGTCATGCGTAATTACTTAGCGTAAGAAGTGTCAACACAATCTTTCACGAGACACATCATATGTTTATATTACTGTCTAACTATTTTCTGACATCCGTGATTTATTTGAATTAATGCATTATTTATGTCGTTTCCTTCACGGGATGTATAACGTTAGATTCAGATCTGTGTGGCATAAGATATATGAACGTTGTCGGCAAACTTTCTAACTGCTTATTTTTTCGAAACCATATAGGTACAGTTTGCATCTCCGTAAGGAATGCGAGTATTACAGAGCAAACTTATCCCGATTTTACCTTTGTATAACTGCCAACTCAATCAGCGCCCAAGTAACACGGATGGCAACTAAGCATTAGTATAAGATACATCATCATGGCTAACAACATTACGTCATTGGATACATCACTGGACGAATCTGAGCGAATACATACTCATTACTCATTGTCACTTCGACCACATCAACAAATCTTCTGCACTCATGCCCGAGCTTCACTTATACACTTATTCAGTGCGCGCCCTCATGACAATTCAATCCCGGCTTTTCACCTTCTGGACATCCACGTTGAACACAGCCACTTTGACATTGTTAAATGGCCTGCAGTCACGGTAGGGACCATAACGTTGCAGACTGTTACCATCAACACACCTGGATCGAAAGCGCAGCTTAGCACGCTAAGTCCAACATTGCGTGTCGATCGTCGACCGTTCATTCAGACGATCGCCTTCCGATTTCACCAGGTCAGCGCACACGCTGTCTGAACCGGGGCCAACGGGGAATCAGGCTTCGAGTCAGAGTTCTCACCCTAATGTAGGTATTGAGGTTTACGTCAGCTCCCCCAGTCAAATTTCCTTAGACAAGTCCCTTCTGCTTGGGTCATAAATAATTAGCTATAATAGCATAACATTAAACTGATTGTTATGATCTAATGCGTGCTTTTGCTTTTCGGGCCATGCTTTTCGTTATCTAATCCTCTGACCTCTGATACGAAAACATTTGCTTATTTTATCGTTGACTTATGATGAGAAGGTCACGAAACTGACCTGACCTTAGATCACGGATGTAAATGAAAGAGAATTCAGGGTTATATGTATGATTGTATCTATGGGTTGATAACGTCTTGTGAGTTTTGAAGTGCTCAGCTAAACACCGTGGCCAGTGGCTGTGGCATAACCCTAAATATCTGTGGTCGTGCTCCTTTAGCTTCTTATAGCATATTTTTTTTAGCTAGCTTGTGCATTTAACTATGTTTAAGTGACATGACACGATGGGCAGGATTACATCCGCCCTTGAGCACCCCCAATGGTTTTGGGAAATGCCCACCCCTGACTGGTAGACTCGGTTGCCGGAGGCGAGGCGGCGGAGAGCGGCGCCTCGCGGACAGCACAGGATCCGGAAGCAGCAGCAGCCCCAGCGAGGACGAGCTGGAATGAGCTGGGGCTGAAACCCAGCTGCTGCGAGCTGGGCCGGCGGCGGCTGGCTGCGCTCGCCGCTCGGTACCCGTTTCGCGGGTTTCACCGCTTGCGGGCGAGCGCGACTGGGCTGGACGCGCGGCCCTACCGGCCGCCCGTACGCCAAGCCCCTGCTCGGGCAGCGTTGCATTGTTTTTCAAACTGGCAGTAAATAAAGACACTAGGATAAACCAGTGACCATACACTGGGATGAGGGCAAACGTGTACAATCGATGCCACTGCAGATATACCTTTCTAGCATGCGGGTAGAGAACGGATATAGACCGGAGTCGGAGTCGGAGATTCTATAATTATTTCGAATCAGCAGCGCTGTCTTGTTAAGAAGTTAACCTAAACATACATGGGCCATGCTTTTCGTTATGAATATTGCCAGGCTCATGGTTGTTTTAAAACGCTGTGATGTTATGAAGATCCTGGATCTTCGTAATTCCACAACCTTTTAACATGTAAGCTTGGTAAATACCGCTTTCCAAGCTTTTAAATATGTTGAGAGTTGTTGCGGCTCCTGGATATTCAGAAATGTCATGGGATTTTGCACATCCTGGACATGCATGTCAGAAGCGCCACATTGTTGTGGCGTCTGACAGATGGCGTATCATTTTGAACGTTAAGCGACCGGATTTTAAATATCAAGCATCTTGCAATATGTTTCTTGAGAGACCTTGCTAGACCCCATACAGGGACGTAGGAACGTAGCTAAAAGTGTGTGTGTGTGTTTGGGGGGGGGAGGGCAGTGAAACTTTGATCTCGTCTTGAGAGAAACCCTTCTTCCTTCCTATGCGATATTTATTTGCAGATTTGGGCTCTTCTCGGTCTTGGCTAATATTTTGTCCATCACATCACTTTTATCACCAAGTAAATAACATATTTTAGCACACAAAAATAACCGAAAGGTGAGGGGTCATGCCTCTCCCCCGACCGCTTCTTCCTACGCCTATGAGTCTATGACCTCATTTCATATCAAGCCTTTTGTTTTGAAATCTTTCTAACGACCATCGTTAGAGGAGTGGTACAAATGCCAATCATGATAAGAACAAAAATATCATAAGGATAATGATGATTATTATCCGTTTTCACGATGGATTATTCTGCGCGAAATGTTTTAAAACATCTTAAGATGTTTTGAAATGTTTTAGTATACAAGTTTTAGTATACTTATTCTTTTCTTAATTACCCAACTTTTACAAGCGATTTTTGTCTTGAAATGTCTCTCAGAGTTTTGTAATATGTTGGTAAGAATATAGTATGTTACAAAATTGCGGTTTGGTGGCAACTAGCAACATAATTAATGTATAGGTTAGGTGTGATGCCAGATCTTTACCTACTGACACTTTTCAGAACATCTCGAAACATATCGCGGTCTCGGGCACGCTATTGGTCGCTCAACAAAGCGAACTCCCCTTGACTCATAATGGACTCGCCACAGCGAATCGTATTTCTAGCGCATTATTGGCATCGAAGGCAGACCTGTGATCCATGAAGCTGCCAGATGAGTAACTAATATGGTGTGATGCTTAATGAACGACCACGCATCTATAGCGCATAGTATCTTTTTAGAAACGACGAATTTTTGTATCATTATCTTGTAAGGAGTCATTTATGTTTCCATATTTCTTTTAATCAAATCGACAATATCGCCTAAATTGAGTAACTTATTTTTCTTGAATACTATGTATACCGAAAACTTTCATATAAAATTTCAAAACATCTTACAGATGTTTTAAAACATTTCGCGCAAAATAATCCATCGTGAAAACGGCTATTATCATTATTTTGATTTAAGGGCGTCGCAGCTACTAGGCTATGTGGCGCCCATCTTTATCAAAAGGACACCACCCAAAATGAATCAATAACTACTCGCTGTCTCACTATCACTCTTTTACATTGTCTATTCACGCATCACAGTTAAGTACATACTTGCGATCCTTACTAACTCGGTTATGTATGCGAATGTGACCATAGGCGGATCCAGAAAGTGTGATTTTGACAGTTTGGGGGGGGCCAATCCAAAAATTGCATAAATCTCGAAAACTCATCGGATTCGCTTGTTATGTATCCAATAACTGATTTACAAACAAATTTCACGTAGTAAAAGTTGCTTAGTTTTACGCACAAACTCAGGAAATGTGTAAAATTTGCGCCGATTTTGGCGTGGGTTTGGGGGGGCATGCTTTGGCCTCCCCCCCCTGGATCCGCCCTTGACTGTGACTATTTTGACAGGCGTAGCTGGGGAAGGTCCTTGCTGATTTCCGCAGGACTTCTTTTCTGTCTTCTTACTTTTGACCATCTAACATAAGCCTCCTCCATCTACTCATCTGTTTTTCTTTTCTTCCCATTTTCTTAGATGAGGTCGGAAATCGGCAAAGAAGGCGACGATTTTTCGTTTTGTACTTCTGAGTGTTCATGTTTACAGAGAGAATATGATAGTTAGCCAGTCGACTTGGCAGTCAGTGAAAGGCAAGCGGCATCGGCGCGTCATATGCCTGAGATCGTGAGCTGACATATTTGTCTCTTACTGTGGTCAGTGACGCTAATAAACACAATCGAGCGATACTTTAATTAGATGCAAGAGAGAGAATTGTCGCGGCACATTCGTCCAGTTCTACACGAGCAAATAGGAAGCCTAATAAACGCAAACACAGATGAAGTACGTTAGAGAGGCCTAGGTGTCTAGTATGTTTGAGTCAAAGTCAACGTTCGAAGAGCAGAACGCACAGTGGCTTGCTGAATAGTGCAGGACATGTACTCATTCACCACGCAAGACATGACGCGGGTCCAGCCTTCGGGTTCCAAGATAACTCGATGCTGGATTGATCAAAACATTGTCTTAAAGGGGACCGAGCGAGTCACTTTGGAGGTAGGGAGGAGCCGGGCAACAGCAAGGAGGACGGATGCCCCCCCCACAGGAATACAAAGTCCAAAAGGAGTCGTCACAGCATTGTTTGAGACAGGATTGAACATGCAGCTTGTAGCGTACATAGACTCTATAAGCAGACTTGTTACATCAAAGACCAGACCAGAGTTTCGATATTATGAAGTTAGCGATGGTCAGTCACAGTTCGGAGTTACGTCATACGCTAGCAGCGGAAATGATACCGAGATCTATTGAGGTGTTGGTTCTCATAGTGAACCTGGATGACACGAGACCTAGAATCAGCCTTATTCATATAGATAGAGGAGATATCTAGCCCACGCTTCCAGCGACGGTACAGTCTCGCTAGGCACAGGTATTCAAAGAACTCCACGTCTGTGTCTATGAGACAGGCTATCGCGCTCAAGATTGCGGCACCTACGCACTAACTCAGAGAGACGCTGGTATAGGAGCGACAAGTAGGGAGCTTAGATGTCTGTAGGTCCGGCTGAGATAGACAATCGTACAGTCAAGTGATGATAGATCAAGTGCAGAGTAGGATTAGCGTTGATTCAGTTGAGGTGCGTCTTAATAAGGACAGGAATAGTGAGCGAGCTCACAATAGTGTCCTAAGACGTCAGCTCGTGCGCGCACGCGGTATAACACTACCAAACTAGATGCTACATAGTGATGCCGTATATTCGAACCGACTAGAGAGTTCCAGTCCTAGGTCGCGAGTCGAGAAAAAGTGATTGTTCAAGACTACTACTCAGGAGTTATTTCGAAGTGTTTATAGTAAGATGTGAACAGCTTTGTCGTATGACCGCGCAGAGGGTATGATTACCCAAGAAAAACATACCGAGTCTTATGTCTATATGACCGTTAATAAAGGACTATGTACATGAAGACAAATTCAGAAGAGGAGTACCAGGTGGCAGAGTACTCGGACGAAGAGCGGTTAGGTGGAGATGACAGTGCCGAGGAACTGACAATTCTTCTCGCTCTTCTTCAAATGAAACGTGATCGCGTATGACGAGGCGTATTCGTACGAGTCAGAGCTCATAGAGCATTCAGAGATCGACCAGTACTTCAATCAGTTAACTGCAATCTGAGGCAAGACGGGCTTGACTGGATCCACGAGGTATGTAGCCATTCCGCGCACTCAGTCAGGAGCGGCAATGATCATAGTCACTGCTTAAGAACCCGATGTCGAGCAGTAGACGCGAGTCCATATGAGTGAGTCAAGGGATGCTCAGGCCATGGAGTGGTGTGAGACAGTCACAAGAGTTAGCTCGTAGCAGCGAGTGATGAGCGGACTGACTCGTGGTGTTCGGAGTGGTGGAGATAAAAGCATCACCTAAGTGTAAAGTATCTGGCTAATCTACACGCCTAACCATAGTCACGAATGTCACATATACAGTGTTAGCCTCATCGTCAGTGCCAGCCGTAAACGGACAAGTTGTTCTGTAGAGCATCACCGGGTTGAATGAACACTTCTTAATCCAGCATAGTTCACATATAACTCTGAGAGACGCACGTTCCAGCTCAAGTCACAGAAAATTGCATATAGCTAAAGGGATTGCAAGGTGAGTCAATGCGATAGAAAGAGGAGATAATTATAGACTGCTCGAGACAGACTGGTGTATAGAACCAACACACAAGTCTATTCAAAAGTCAGTCATTTAATGGATCGGTAATTTCAGAACACATATCTAGTCGCGCAAAATCAATAATACCACTGGCGATATGACAAACGTCGCATATCAGAGGGTCATACATTATGCCGGCGCTGAGGTGATAACTATTTTCTGATTTTCATATATCATGAGTGGATCTTTCGCTACCGAGTGGCCGACTGCTAGACCAGTATGAGATCCGTAGATAGAAGTCATTTATGGTACAGCCCAAAATCGAAGACAAGCTGTCGATATGAACACACTCAAAGGTTCTAGATTCTCATAGGTCGACATGATGACCGGACATCAAAGAAGCGGGCGGGGGAGAGGCATGGCCATCAGCCTTATGCGCGTTGATTGTCTTAGCGAAATCGTGACTAGAGAGCACTAGAGTGTATAATTACTAATGGTCGAAGTAAAACAAAAGTAAGAAGTGGGGTGTGAATAGCAAAAGTATTAGCCCAAGAGGGAGGAACCGAGCGAGGAGGTGATGACACAGACAAACCTTAGCATCAGAGTGGAGGTTGTTGATTTATGCTCACCTGGACAAGGCAGGGAAGCAATAACAAAGTATCAGTAGACGACAACTGAGCGCCATACCTCGAGTCCCAGCGGGAGCGCGCATCTGCCTGCACCTAGCGCCCGCTCGTGTAGCATGTAACGCTATCCTCCAAGTCTCCTAGTGGTGTGATCCGCGAGTTATAGCAGGTCTCCTCAGCAGAAGCACATGACTTGAAAGTACTGAGCATGTAGACTCAGGGATCATCTAAGTACAGGATCAGAGAGAGGGAGTCACGGTGGCTTGAGCGACGTTCAAAAGTGGAGATGGCTACCCGCCATCTGTCAGACGCACACCACGATCAATGTATGTGCGCATATTCTGGACGAGTAGCACATGGTCGCAGGACTGCATACTCACAAGAAAGATGCCATGACAGGTATTCTGAAACTATTAGTCATTGGGCAGCCGTGACAAATCTCGACTAGGTCTCAAGCACTGGAGGATTTGTTAAAAGACATTCGGACACACCACACGCTCAGACTCGGACGACTCGTCATCACTGACTCAGGTCAGCAGATGAGAAGCCGATGGGGTCATTTCCAAGTGTCTTAGCTGCCTGGCGCCGGATGACCAGTCATAGTGATCATATGACGGACAAAGCCGTGACAAGCCATATTCAGAAGAGCCAGGATCCAGTCAGTGGTGAGGGTAATGGATGCTGGACGCCGATGACCTCTGTCATGGATATCATATGGAGCAGGACATGAGCAGACAGCCAATCAGAGAGCACGCGTAGACAGTCATGCCGTAGTTGGTAAAGTTGCCTGGGCCGGGGATGACACCCAAGTATCGTTGTCACTACATGACGACAGAGCCGACCAGCCACCAATCAGAGAGCGCGGATCACGTCGCGAGGCGTAAGTTGCCTGGCGCCGGATGATCATCAAGAAACACAGTCAGTCAAGTTGTCGATGACTCGTGGCAAAACCCCTCACGGGACAAATAGAGAGCCAGATCATGCCTAAATCCAAGAGAGCCAGGATACAAGTACAGCAGGGCTAGCCTGCTGGCGGCGAGGGATAGACACCCAGGTATGAGTGCTCATTATGACCGACAGAGCCGGCCAGCCAATCGATGAGTAGCAGTGATAAATGTCAGCGAGGGTAAGTTGCCTGGTGCGGGGGATGTTCACACAGCTCTGGTGTCATAACTGACCGGACGGAGCCGGTGTAAACACACAGACAGAGCGTAGAAGGCGCAAGAGCAGACAGTGGCTTGAAGGATCTCGTGGGATATAAAACATATTTTATTCACAGAGTCGAGAGATCATGGCTTGAAACGTAACGGATATCAGGTATGTTATCTCTGGAGATAATTCCGGAGGAAAGAACACAAGTCGCTGCTCACAAAGAGAGCTAATACACAAAGACAAAAAGTTGCCTAACCCCGGAACTCCGGTCTACTATATTCGTGGATCCGATAGGATAATTACCACGGCATGCATAGATTATGTATTATCTGCAGGTGAAGGCATTCGACTTTTAGCAACAACCGATTTCTGACCCTCATGGACACCCCCAGTTGTGTGGTCATCCCTGGATTTTATCATATGTTGTCTTTATTTTATTCTTTAGTGTTGAAACACAAACGGTGCACCGCCAGCCCGAGCAGGGTCATTGGCGTTACGGGCCGCGCACGTGGACGGGCTGCGTCGATCCACACCAGTTAACGCTGCCTATTCGCCCGCAAAGCGGTCGACAAACTGCCGCGATCAACGGGCCTGGACCACCAGCTAGGCGGCGAGCGAATTATCACCCGAGCCGCCTGCCGCGCCCACTGAGCCTTCCGCGCCAGCTGGGTTTCAGCTCACAGCTTCAAATATATTCCTAGCTGATCGTCCCCTGCTTTTAGTGGTCCGGAGGGGCTGCATGGCTTTATGCTTTCCATGTATCCTGGTGCTGCTTCTTTGATGGAGGACGCCGCTTTCTCCCCGCCCCTTCTGACTTTGTCACTGTAAAAACACTGCGAGATTAACCTGTAGGTCTTACTCTCTTAGGTGTCTTCTAAATGGTGGCAGAACAGGCACTAGTGCGATGAGTTGGACTGATCAATAAGGATACAGCACTCACACACACAATCGGACGGGATATGGGTAATGGTATAATGGTTACTTAGGGTACGAGGGCACACCAAGGCACAAAGTCAGGGCTGTCCTTTTAGGTTTACATGGCGGCTTCAGGAGAAGGAATGGAGTGCAGTGGGATCATTTGTGAGTTCAACGTGAAGGACGCCGCTGGGTATCTCTCTTAGCGAACTACTCGACCAATACCGTATCAATGGCCTTCTCAGTCTACCTACCTGTGAATCATAGCAGACATATGCTTGGGAGGATAATAAACGAATTGGATATTGCATTTGACTTTCACATCATATGGGGTCCAAATCAGTCAAAGGGTATTAGGGTATAAAAGAATCATTGATTTTTATTCGGTTGTGTAATGCTAATAGGTCATTTAAAATTAAATCGATTAGTCAAGGCACTGCATAGATGCTCTGAACCTGAAATAATTTTATTTAGATTCCGGCTCGATTGATATGTGACTGTTTCTTTTATGCATGCCGTCTCACTTCATTATATTTTATGATGAACTTCACCTGTAATTGGGCTCGCACCTGTTGGTGATTAATAAATCATACAGTCATACAATCATGATTTCAGCTTCTTTCTCTAACGACTCGTTGGATAATTTATGGGAAAACTGGCCTCAGTACGCTGGGTCATGCAGCTACAGAACGGAAAATACTATTCTTGGTTTGATGTATGGTGAATGCACAGACACACGGGTGTTTGTAGCCATCATGTTGGTTATTTGTGATTTTGGGAGTTTGGGTATGCATGCTGCAATGTTGCGTAACTATGTGTTTTTGCATTGTGTCTGAATGCAAAACTGCGATTGCGCATCCGAAGCCGTACAAACACAACAATGAAAGTGCTATCGCATGAGTAGGTCTCAGGGCTAGTCAGCCCGGCTGTTCAAAATGCCTGAAGAGCTGTCGATAGGAATTTCGAGAACCCTTATCGAGGAAATTCATGGACTGCAAAATCTATATAGCATGTGAAAATAATTTGTCAAGGTGGAATCCACAACAAAGCAAAATTAACGACTGAAACACAATTTCTTGGCTTGGGCTCAACATACAAACTTAAACACATTTCGAAAACGCACTTAACTGTGACACGGAAGATGCTGGAGATTTAACCTTCGCCTTAAATCTCAGTCCCCATGGCAGACAGTCCCCCTGATGTTTTCTTGAATAACTTCTTACACATAAAGCGCATCTTGCTGACATGTTCCGTTGCTGAGTTCACAACATTTATACGTATCCTGTGAAGTTTTGATCAAAATTGGCTAAGTATTTTGGGAGATAATAATGTTTTAGTGACGTCATGTTGGTAAACAAACTAAATATTTGACAAATCGTCGAAAATAAAGTTTTTAAGAAGATTGTAAACAAAAAACGAAAGAGATAGAAAATGATGTTTCCTTTCAAATGTCTATCTCATATTTGTAAAACTTTGTTTTTTCACCCCTCAACAAAAAAAAAATGTATACAAGGTCAAAATTTATCAGATGTTAAAAAAATAACGGAACATATGTGAGAGAACTGAGTATGGACAATACTCAAACCAAATTTCATAGCTATACCTTTAATTTTGATTGGACAGGGCTGAAACATCGTGTACGTAAGAACTATGACATTAGTTTCAGGAGTGTAGTTTATTGGGGATGTTTGGACTCGACAGATAGTACATAATAAACTCTTCTGTATTAGGGCTAAGAATAACACTATTCATGGGGAAGCATTGTATACATGTTATTTAGTTAATTTAATGCACTTCTTTATTTGAAGTTTTCATGACGGGTTTTTGCCATGCGACGTGGTCGCGTCAGGAGTTGCTCCCTGATGGGACTAATCGCCCTATTAGCAACTTTTCAGTTCTATTGATGATGAGTTTCTCTCGTTCCTAAGAGGTCATAGGCTAACCATGGCCTAACAAGAGTATATGGCATCGCGTAGCGATTCCGGTGCCTGACTGGTGAAATCGGAAGGCGATCAAGATCGTCTGAATGAAGCGGTCGGATCTGACACGCAATGTTTGGACACCACGCTAAGCCGCGATTTCGATCCAGTTTTGATGTACTCCTGCTAACTGTTATGGTCCTATCGTGATCGCAGGCATTAATACAATTGGCAATATGTGGCTGTGTTCCATATGTCGCGACTCGCTCTCAGCACCCAAATACTCTCTTCGCGGGCCTCTCACAACACTCAATTTATGTTGTAATGAGTGAGAACGTCAATACACGAGGACAAGGACACATCGGTTTTTGGATTAGTGGTGGATTTTGTGGGTTCATATGGGACTGTGGAGCCTGGACAAGCGCCTCAACCCGGTTACTGGAATAACGAAAAATTATGAGCAATACTGTGGAAGATTTCTCATCGCTCACACCAGGCAACATGCCTGTGTTTATAGCTCACGTCTGTCGCTATGTTGCTTGATTTGGCACACTTCTCACACAGCGCGCGCGCTGCTAGTCGACGCTGTCCGCGTCGGCGAAGAAAGACGAGTCTTCTGTAAGCGATGGGTTTCACCCAGCTACACAACTCGCTCTCGCTTGCGAGTAGCTGCGGCTCGTGAGGTCGAATACCCCCTCGCTTGCCCTGCAATTGCTCACGGGGGTAGTAAGCCAGTTGGAGAACTATAGCTGACGATTGTAGTATTTACGTAGTCGCTTACGCTCTTCGCAAGTATGAAGTGTGTGAAATTTAGTGCCCTAGAGTGGAATACTAACCCTCCGCACCCACTCGTAGGTGTGACATGACGCGATCAGCGACCTACCTAGTGATGCCATCCTGGGTCACGCTGAATCAGCACAGTGACTCACTAAGTGGACGCCTATGGGTCAATCAAACTGACAAGAACATTGACTCACATTACCACCAAGCCCTAGATGTACTCGTATGGACTACAATATTAGGCTCTTCTTGGGGTCGCTGGAGTCAGTGACCGTACTAGAGTGCTCTCTCGCGCACCCATACGTCATTCGAACTCTGGGTGCTGGAGATGCTGCCTAGACGCACTTATCTCATGGGAAAGTTTTGTGTTCGTGATAGTCGCTCGATTCAAACTCCGCCGGAAGTCATGACTGTGGAACTGCACCATCAGTCAACGGTAAACATCGAGTCATACCACGCTAAGTGAACGCTGTATTCTTCATAGTCATGCCGATCGAACACATCGCGTGCGCGCGACAACGCAGCAATGTCACACCATATCTGGAACGAACTATTGGAATGAACCTTCAATCGTTTGAAGGTCTTGTGGCCAGTTGCTAAGAATGCACGAGCTTTTCTAGGGCGTTCAGCACCGGTCATGTTGTGAGCTCTCGTCTGATAATTGGCATGGCTGTGGAAGAGCCGAAAGCGGAGCTGGTTCAGTATGTTATGAGCTCTCGTCTGATAATTGGCATGGCTGTGGAAGAGCCGAAAGCGGAGCTGGTTCAGGAGTAGGCACTGCAGGATGATTCAACCTAAACGGACTTGTCCAGAGGTGTCTAGTAAGACGAGGAACAATGGAACGTGTGTGTTCTGCAGCCGTAACCAGTCTTGTCATAGTCGAGACGCATCCGTCAGTTGGAAGGGGACTTAAAAGTGGGAATAGGACATCAAAATACCGGATCATGCAAACATAAAGACCTTACACCGATGACCGAATTTTAAGCCTTTGATCCGTCAGTTGCTCGACTGGCTCTTCATGTTCTAGGACCACAGATTATTTCTCGTGGTATTTCATAGGTGGCTACCAATGTATTTTTTAGGTGGTATAATACTATCTGACAGTTACAAGATAGTCATTGCATTTGTAAGAAGAATTTCCACCAGGCTATTACTGTAACGCTAAATCATATAAGACACTATAAAAATAGTAACGTATTGCGAGAGATCACTGTAATATATGCATTGCTTGGATATTATGCAGTGCAAATCGTGCCAGCGGAGCACACAGAAAAAGCTGACCAGAGGCCGTTCTTATCATTTTTAAAGAATGGGCTCAGAAATCGGCGCAGTAGATGTTTAGCGTCGAAATAACGTCCCAGATTTGCAGCAGCAAAGCCAAATAATATGTAGGTATTTTACGCAATGTCCAAACATAACGAATTTCCAGTTCTGAGGCCATTCTTTAAAAAAGAGCCAGGGGCTCGATTTTTATAAGAACGGTCTCAGGTCAATTAACTGTTATATCAGTGGAGCAAGAGGGCAGAAGGTAGCTTCAAATACAAACGTGTTTAAAACTGGTGTACAATATATATTTATAATTTGTTTGGATAAAATGTAGGATAAAGAAGAAGACGTGTAAGATTACGTTGCCGACAAACATAATTTCACACGAACTATTTCATCATATTCCATTACAGAAGAATTAAGACATCCCACCGTGCTATAGAAGCTTCTCATACAAAACATGCTCCGAATCCGCCGAGATCATGACACGCCTTTCCAACCCATCCATGTACTATGGTTGCTTTGCCACCTGTTTCGGGAAGCACCGGTCCCCTCGACACCCGAGGACCCAATCACCACTCGCCTGCCTCCACGGAGGTAGACGGGGCCGCGATGCATACACCGCGCCACTTCCGCCGCCTGCGCCATTAACGACGAGAAAGCCGCGCGCAACGGCCGGCAGGGCAGAGGTCACTGTCCCTCCCCTTGCCCCTGCCGCGGACAGGTGCAGAAGGACGGGCGGAGAGGGGCGGGGTGGGGGCGGAGAGGGGCGGGACGGGCGTCGGAGGGGGCGCGTGGCACCTGTTGCAGCCGACACAGAGGAGCAGAACAGTGGCCCAGCTGACCGGCCGATACGCCACTGACCGGGGAAGCGGCCACGACGCCACGGCAGGGACGCCACCGCCGGAAACGGCGCCGGAAGCGGCCACTTGGGCAGTCACGAGAGCGCCCCGAGCCAACAGGTGACCGTCGCCTCCTCCGCCTCCGCCTCCGCCTCCGCCGCCTCCGCCGCCGCCGGCCCGGTTCAAATTTAAGTGGCGAGGTATTGTCCGAAGTAGCGGTGTTCGGCGTGGCTGTATGATCGTGCGTGAGGTTATTATGTGGTCAGGTGGCGGTGTGTATACAGATGTAATGGAGGCGAGGACTGGTGTAGATGTGTGGTGTGCTTGGTCGTCAATTTCACACTGTGCGTGGTGAAGGCGGAGATAAGTACTGTGCATAACGAGAAGAATCTTCAGATATACCATAGCCACAACAATTAATAAAAAAGCTTATTATGCTATAATCATTCGTTCTTTTGTGTGCTGCATTATCGGTGTGTAATTAACTTTAAAAGTATGTGGAAACCAGATATAAAGACAGATATGCAGTAGTGCCCTAGAGTCGACAAACAATATCATATCACTGCTGCAATCGTTCAGCATCATATGTTTCGCAAGGCGGGAAGAACCCGAATGACTAATTGTCATCGAGTTACCAAAGATACACGTGCAACGTCGTCCTGTGGGGCCTCATCACGTGGCTGTATTACAGTGTTGTCTATAAAATTAGATCAACAATGTGCCACTGTATGTCTACGAGCAGGCACTATCGTAGCCACTATCTTGGTATACGGCCACTATCGACATTAGTATAGGCATGATGTAAGCAAAGCTAGAGAAAGTGGTTGTTGTAGAATGATAGTCACTGCAATATAATGAATCATTGCAGAAATGGGTGAAGAAATGTTTTCAATGATGGTGTGGACTGGTAGCAGACCCACACAGTCTATCTTCTTTGACCTCCCGAGTTTTGTCCACTCGTCTTTTAAATGGTGCAAAAATGAATTGTTATATATAAACGGAGTCTAAATGTACACACGACCCCCCAAAAGCCCCTTGGATTATCAAAATTGAATCTCTCCTACAATAAGTTGGTGTTGATTTTCCACACCAACTTGAAAGTTGGTGTGGATTTTTCCACACCAACCACATACACAATACACATACACCCATGATTGCAGACAGTATATCATTCTGTCCGAGGTTTTGGTGCTACTGACAGGGAAAAATTAACTACAGAAGACCAGGGTCGTTTAACACCTGTATTTTGGTCCAACAGGCTTGGCGCTGGATGTTGACGGATAAGTGGTATTTTCATGTTCATGCGATGTATGAAATTAACCAGGCTATATGTATATGACATTTTATTAAATTGTACAATGTGCATATTTCATACATGTGCAGTACTAGGCCATCCAAAACACGGGGCATGGGATTGGGGAGCTTTGCGGTGGTGCACCACTTCTAGGTTAAAGGGACTGTCCCACCTTTTCAAAAGTTCTCAAATGTATGTACGCCGCATGTGGTGCTAAATATTAAGTAATTGCTGCCGAACACGATTATGACATTTGTTTCTCACTAACAGTGCCTTTTAATTTAATTTTAAAAATGCGTTTAATTATTTGGGCTGATGACCGTCATATGAAGGAATTTCTTGGGAAATAGAGAGAAACCTTCACGCTACTATATGTATGACTAGTGTTAGCTTAAGTACAGCCAAATGTAAAACAAGTCGTCTTCACAAACATTGGTAAAGAGAGATGACGACATTCGATTAAGACCTAATTGCTTACCCTATAGGGTTTTCTTTGTTGGAGATGATCAAAACAAACTCAAATTTTTTTGATTCGACCTCGGTGGTTGTTTTAACTTATACCATACATAATGTTTAAATGCCAAGCACGGAAAATGGTTATCTCAACTCAAATATAATGTTAAGGTGGGACAGTCCCTTTAAGGCACACGCATGGTCACAATAGAAGTAGCGTGCTGCAACATGATATGAATACTTTGAGGTTGGAGTTGGAGCTAATATATGCGTTCATTAAGTCATCAAACAATCACCTTCGTTCATTCGTTTTTGCTTTACCCTTCGCGGACTGTCATGCAAGCGCAAAAGGTGAGGCAAAAAAAGAAGTCAAACAAGTTCAAAGGTTAAGACAAAATGTACAAATAAATCAGAGAAAGATTTCGTAACTATCCTCAGCTTGCCGCCGATTCACACGGCCGATTTTGTGGTGATGTAGCGACATTTCGTACGATTTCAGTTTAAACAAGGCATTCAGTTTAAAGGGAATGTTTCACATTAACATAAGATTTGAGTTGAGATGGCCAAGTTGTTGGAACTCCATTGAAATTAAGTATTGTAGAAGTTTAAAACACCCACAGAGGGTCTAATCGAAAGTAAATTTGAGTTTGGTTTTGACATCTGCAAAAAATAAGGCCCTAGTGTATTAGGGTAGCCCGCTTAAAGCCGATGTCGTCATCCCTTTTTATTAAATGTTGATGAAAGTATACTTGTTTTACATTTGGCTATACATTAGCCATACACTAGTCATACATATTGCAGCGTGAAGGTTTTTTAATATTTCCAAAAATTCTTTCAATATGCGTCATCAGCCCAATAATTAAAAGCTTAGTTTTTCATGAATTGAGCACTGTTTGTGAGAAACAAATGTCAGAATCGTGTTTCAGGCAGCAATTACTTCATATTTTGCACCACAAGCGGCGTACATTGGACAACTTTCAGAGAAGTGAAACATTCCCTTTAATAATGTTAAAACACCATCCACCATCCTGCTCCTAGCCGATTAGTGGATAATATTTTGATTACCACTTAGATATGATGCATTGCTCTTATTTATGCGAATCGGAACTGAAACTGCAAACCATACCCAATTACCATATGCGTGATGCGAAGCGAAACGAAAGAGAACGGAAGTCCGGATTAAACTGCGATGACGAATAGTTCGGCAATGACGGGAGTCGAATGAATATCGGTGGAGCAAAATGTTATCATGCGCATTCAAATCAACACAATTTCTCAAACGTGCCACAAGGTGATGAGAGCATGGAAGTCGGAAAACGCATCATTTGCACCCTTCTGTGCGTAAACGCATTTCGTTTGGAAATGCGTCATCCCATTATAATAGGATGACACGAAACTGAATGTGACGTTAGCTATCGAACAAACACCACGTTTTAGCCTCAGTCAAGGGCGTCGCCAAAGGGGGGACGGGGGGACGCGTCCCCCCAACATTTTAGGATTTTAACATTACGCCTATGGACGTTGCATGGGAAGAATCGACTTCAAAATGCCTCCGACCCCCGCTACTTTCGGAAGGTGGCGCCGCCCTGGGATGGATGGAGGATGATTTAGACAGGCTAACCTTCCGCTTGGCGACGCTGGTAATGGTGGCGCTAGATGACAGTTCCGCAGAGGATCCCTTGATGTCACAAGCGAGTCTGCTCATATTAATGCTGACAGCGTTATTGTCTGCGCGTGTCCGCTTGCCATGAAAGACACGTTTCAGAAAAGCATCGTTGTTGCTCAGCTTGGAATCCATTTGCTACCTGTGGAAAGCAGAAATTAAGTCGGTAATTTCTTTATTTTGAGGGAAAAGAAAAGTATTTTGTAAGCTCAGCCGTTGGATCCCAATACCTTCAACAGAAAGTTCAACCTTTGCAAATTGCAATGCAACATGACTTAAGCACTAAGCAGTTTATATGCCTATACTTTCATAAAAATTATAGTTAGGTATGTACCTATAAGTGTACAGCTATGAACAACGTCCTGCTTCAGACATTCGTTTGACTTCATTGTAAAGTGCTGGGCAACGTGTCCACCCAGCTAACAATTTGACGATGTCGCTACGTTGTGACAAGGTTGCAACGCATCTACACAACGTTGTGATAGTGCACTTTTGTAGACTCCCAGGAACGTTGTCACAACGTTAACTTGTAACGCTCACAAAACGTTGAAGCAACGTTGCTGCAACGTTACTTTTGACAAGCATAGCTAACGTGATTGACGTGGTCGATCATTAATCTTAGTAAGATGGTGAATATGCTCAATTTAGATAGTCGTACCACATTGCGAGCTGTTCTTCCCAAGTACCTAGAACAAAGTTGTGACTTCGTAACGATGCAACGTTGCTGTAGCGTTTAACAGCGACTTTTATACAACTTTTTCTTCACAATATTCACGACGTTATTGCAACGTTGTTAAAACGTAAAATTCCAATTTGATTTTTCCCAACGTTGTTACAACGGTTTCTGTTACCTGGCAGTCTATGATGATCCCGGGGATCCAGTTGCTCTTGTTGTGGGTCAAGAACCATATCCTCAATCTCTTGAGACCAAGGCTGTAATTCTCTGGTGTCTTAGTCTTTTGTCTTAGTCTCAGTCTTTTGTCTTAGTCTCTTTTGTCTTAGTCTCAGTCTTTTGTCTTAGTCTCAGTCTTTTGTCTTAGTCTCAGTCTTTTGTCTTAGTCTTAGTCTTGGTTGTCTTAGTCTTTTGTCGCCCGTTTGTCTAGTCGTCGTGACACGCGCAGCATCCTCCGACAGTGACGAATGCCGCGCGAGTACCTGAGCCAACAGACCGGGAGTGGCGGACTTCTGCGCAGTCTTGACTGGTAAATCATGCAAACGAATTGCCCAAAAGATATAAGGGTATTATAGGGTATAATGGCATGAGGTACTTCATACATCAAAACAATCAGCCCAACGTGGGGCTCGAACCAGTGTTTGTCATGGATCGGGTGCACCCACGGGTGCCCACTCAACTCTTCACATTGTCTGGGTTGGGTATGGGTATGCACTTTTTTACTTTTCATGGCGACTGGGCGGCTATGGGTATGGCAACTTTTGAGTAATGTTGCTGAGCGTTATTTTCCAGCTAAATATGCAAATAAATGATAAAGGACACTGAAGCAATACATTTGGGCCATTATATGAGAACAATAAATCATGGTAAGGAAAAGTGGTGTAATATTTCAAAAAATAAATAATAATGATATGTCCAATCGAAAGTTTGATCCAATATAAAAATGTTGACCGAAAAGTGTTTGATGAGTCCAAATCCACAGCAATACACAGGTACGTGATATTATTTATCGTTAATATCATGCATATAAATAATACACATGGTAGGATAATGGTTGCATATTTGGTGAAAATAATTATCTACTTAATCTGAATGGGCCTGACCGGCCATGGGCCTCAATATTCTGAATTTGAATGGGTCTGGTCTGGGTCTGGGCTTGGTGTTTATGGGCTTCGGCTGGATTGGGCTTGGGGTCTGGGCACTAGTGATGTCATTTCCCCAAAATTTCCTGACCAATACTAATCCAATACCGAAAAGGAGGCATTTTGGTTGACCAAATACTGACCGATTTGGGTTGAAGCCCAAAAAGTTAAAAAATTGACTGATTTTAAATTGTAGGTGGTGGTGGTGGTGTATGTAATATGTATATTGTATTCAATGCTTACAGTACTTTTTTAGGGGCCTCACTTACTCTTGTGAGTAATATCTTCTATCTTGATATGATATTGATTTGTTCTATTTAGTAGGAATTTATATTAATTGATTGAATTTCGAGCAAATTAAGTATCAATTTGCTGGATAGAAATTAGAATGCGTAAAAATGTGACGAAAAAGTGAACTGTTAAAGATTTTGCTGACCGAGAAGTGTCCAAAAATGTATTAGCCTGACCGACCGATTACCAAATCGGTCACACCAATTTTTCGGTTACCAAAATGTTGGTAGCCGATTGACACCACTACTGGGCAGTCTCAGCACCCATGACTAACTATGGCTCGAACCCACAACCCTGGGATTAACAGTGCCATGCTCTACGACTGAGCTATAGCCGTCTAACTGACGGTAGCAGACCGAGCCAGGGGGGGGGGGGGCATTGGGCCATGACCCATTACAAACCAAAATGTCAACAGTTAACACAATTACTTATTGCAAAATGCATAGAAATAAAGCTTCTTTTAAATCAGTTCTTGATGCAAAAGTACACACCTAAGCAAAACTTTTTTTGTCTTCATAAATTTTGCTTGACTTGTGGTGTGACCCCACAGACAAAAAAGTTAATAAAGTTATGAATCAACTAATGCACATGCGTATAAATACTTATTAGCTGTTTGTCTATTAAATGCCGGACAGAAGTCTGATGATCACCTTCTGAAGAAGCTTTTTCATTTTATGCCCGCAATTATGTATTGACACAAGACAGGAAAGTGCTCGCGTACTGGGACTATCGTACGTGCAAAGGATTCTGCTATCGGTGCAACTTGAGACGTAGGGACTTACAAGTCGAGTGATGCTTGTGTAATAATTGTGTATTCCACAACTTGTTCTTCATAAGTCGTCATTGTATCGAGAATATCCATATTGCAGCGATATACAAAGCTGCAACGCGGATCTTACTGATAATACGCGACGTGATACAATGCATTTTTAGTTTCTTATATTAGACCTTCCGAAAAACGTTAAATGAGTTACATAAAGTTGAGTTACATAAAGGTTAAATAGGATTGCAGTGTACAGTGAAAGCCCTAAGCCGAACTTCATTGTTATGCATGTCGGTAAATATAAATATTTCAACTAAAATATAATGCAATGCAACATATAATGCAAATATAATGCAACACACAGTCAAATTACCTGTATATTTGGGAAATTTCGTTCAGCTAGAAGTCCCTGCTCGGCAACAACCCTGTCCAATCCATGCTGTTGACCATAATACCAATAGGTACGTGACACAGGCGTGGCAGGCACCACCACTAATACTCCGCCGTCTCAGCCTTTACGTAATTACCACTCGTATGATGTCATATAACATAAAGCTAATGTCATTTGTTGTAATGTGGAATTCCTAACACAAAGATAGATTAAATGGATTTCCCAAATGCTCCTTGAAGATGGCTGAAGACAAAACTAGCTTAAAGATGACCATGACAAATAATTACATACATATGTCATGCCAGCGAGATGAAACAGAGGCGACATTACAAGTGACGGGTTCAAGGCTCATTGAGTTTCTTGGGTCACGTCACAAGATCTTACTGTTTCTAAATTAACCCGCGCCCCGGTGGGCCTCCGAGACAACTTCGCCATGGGGGGGGGGGAAATTACCCCCATCTAACTAAAAACTAAAGGAGCTAGAAAGACGCAACAAATGTTCGAAGGCTCTTGACATGAAAATTCGAAGCTGTAAAGAGCATTTTTAGCTCAGGTCAATATTGAGGTCACGGAGGTTATCTAAGGTCAAATTGTCCAGTTTTAGAACTTCGTTTCGAACAACCCCCAAATATCTCGGAAGCTATGATAACTATAGTCAAATTATTTTAAGTTGAATGTTGAGTAGCTGGAGCCTTTTCGAAAATAGCACGCGCTATTTGCAAGTTATTACCGAGATACTAGAGCGGCCAAGAGTGACGCACACTGGAGCTGCATTGCGTGAATGATGGTCAAATATGATGTCCATTTGTGTACGTCGACTTATGTGGCTGGTGTCTTCTTGAAAATAGCAGTCGCAAAGCAAGTTAATCTACTAATATTTTAGCCATGATACTTGACTTTAAATCAGTGTTTCCCCAAGATAACACAATACTTTTTTCTTCATATTTGACCATCATTCACTCAATGCTGCACCAGTGTGCGTCACTCTTGGCCGCTCCAGTATCTCAAGTAATAACTTGATAATAGCGCGTGCTATTTTCGAAAAGGCTCCAGTTACTCAACATTCAGCTTAAAATAATTTGACTATAGGAGCAAACGAGAAAAAAAACATTCAATTTTTTGAAAAATGCAATCGGACTAGTTGCCCTCAAAATTGAGCTCAGGTCAACATTTTAGGCTCCAGAGGTCAGCAAAGGTAAAAAATGCACGTTTTTAAACTTTGTTTTCTGAATAGCTTTTATTTAAAGGCGATGGAGCAATTATTTTAACACCATCGTGTTTTTAACACCAGCAATTATTTTAACACCATCAATGACCTCAGATGATCTTGCAGAGTTCACTGAGTAACAATTGCATCATGAACATCAATAATGAGCTATGATAACAGGATTATAAAAGAATCAGTCTGATCCAATGCATATTGTCTGAATTGGAAGCATTTGTTTATTTCCCGTTCACTTATAATGGGGAGGTCAGGAAATTGACCTGACCTTAGGTCACCGATGCAAAAAAATAGATAATCTATTGTGAGTACTTACTACTTATGATCTTATGAAATCCTGCAAGTTTGAAATCTCTCATACAAAGACTGTGGTTTTGGCACGATCACAAACATTTTGGAAGGCAAGGTCGTGACCTGGTGACCTGAACTGGGATGACCTGAACTCAATTTTTTTGACAACGTGTGGGCAATTGATGCCTTAACATCTGTAAAAAATTGGCGGCGCTGCGCGCCGCCGTTTTCCCGCTATTCCGAGAAGAAGAAAAAACTCAGGGGGTCCAAGTGACCCCACCCACCAGGGCGAGGGTTAACTTGTATTGATTAAAGGGACACTGCCACCTTAACATTATATTTGAGTTGAGATAGCCATTTTGCTGCTGGCATTGCAATTATGCATGGTATAAGTTAAAACAAACCACTTGAGGTCGAATCGCAGAGAAATTCGAGTTTGATTTTGACATCTGTAACATTCCAGTTCCCAATGTATTGAATGGGGCCGGCAGTGAGCGATCTCGTCGTCTCCTTTCTAAATGTTTATTTACAGTCGACTTATTTTTACGTTTGCAATACATTAGCCATACACTAGTGCATATTTTATGGCAGCGTGATTTTTTTTTTATTCCCCAAAATTCCGTCATATGACGCATCAGACCAAAATATTAAAACAATGTATTTTTTTTTTAGGAAATGAGCACCATTTTGTAGAGAAACGCATTGTCATAATCGTGTTCAAGCAGCAATACTTCATATTTTGCACCACAAATGGCGTACATTTGAGAACTTTTTGGAAGGTGGCAGTGTCCCTTTAACTTGTTACTTGTATTTACATATGTTGATGGGAGTGGTTTTATCACCTACAAAGCCAAATCACCTACGGTCAGTGGCGCACCCAGGATTCGCTTCAGGGGGGGGGGGATTTTTGGTCGGGGCACAAGCGTACCCCACTAAAAAAACTAATTGGATTTGGCCCACATATTTTTTAGCAGCGGACAATTTTCAACATTTTTTTCAAAAGCAAAATCACAAACGTTATTTTTCAGGGGCCCCAGGTACATCCACCAAAAATCCCGTATATTGGCCAGGTCGGCGAAATACGGCGAAATTGTGTAAGAGCACCGTGAGGCACAAGGCCCTACTTCTTGCACTGAGGCACTAGCAGGAGGCACAGGGTGCACGTTCCCCCAATGAACCGACTTTTTCACAGAAAATTATCGGCGACGTCCCTTTTTGTGACTTTTTGGGGGCCCTGTAAAATATGGTGGCATAAATCCGGGAGATTTTTATTTTCGCGCATTTTTTTTCGGGGGGCCTTTGCTAAAGGGGCCCCTTGGGGTGTCGTGCACCCCCTTGTCAAAGGTCTGGCTGCGTCTCTGGCCGCCACTAGCCAAATGTGTGGGGTCCAGTTGATACTCCAAAGGCCTTGGTTGCTCTGCATCCATGAAACCCCAGAGCCGCCTGAGGGGCACTCTGACCTAAAGAACCTCGGAAAAAACTGAAGTGCTCTGAATTCATTAAAGACCACGCTTTGCGTGGTCTATGACTCCGACCACCTCAGGGGGCCCTTTGCCACCTGAGAAGACACTCTGGCCGCCTGAGGTGGCACTCTGGCCTCCTTTGGGGGTACTCTGGCCGCCTGAGAGGGCACTCTGGCTGCCTGAGGGAGCACTCTGACCGCCCGAGGGGTACTCTGGCCGCCAGAGGGGTACTCTGACCGCCTGAGGGGGCCCTTTTGCCACCTGAGAAGACACTCTGGCCACCTGAGGTGGCACTCTGGCCGCCATAAGGGGTACTCTGACCTCAAAAACCTCTGAAGAACCTCTGAAGAGCCTCTGATGTGCTCTAAACACTCTAAAGACCACGCTTCGAGTGGTCTTTAGAGAGAAAAAAGGGCCATTCGGGCCCTATTTCCAAAGGGGGCCCATTGGCCAAGTGGCACGCACGGACCTTCAGGGGGCCAATTGCACCTTTTGCCCCCTCCCCCTTGGGTACGCCTATGAGTCAAATACAGTAAAATAGTGTGAGCGCACTCGACGCCCGTCTTCGCTCACCTGGCGGGAGACCGGCAAACCTTAGGTTGGCGCGATGGCCGCCAGGCGGAGGGAGCGTGTGTGTGATTGGCGCGGCGCCCGAGCCGAGTGAAACAATGATGGCATGTTTCGTTTTGTCGCGGCATTAGGCGATTGACTGTGATATGTTGTGCTGTTTCTAAGTCCGTCTTCAGCGGGAGCGGCGAGATGGAGCGACGGCGCAGCGGACGCCCCCGGAAAGAATCGCCGCCGGTTAGCGTCGCCTCTGTGTGTACTGAAAACTCAAGGACAGCATTAGGTCTCTTATGTGCATAGGCGTAAGAGCCGGGGGAAGGCAGCCGCAGGAGGCAACTGCCCCCTCAAATTTTTGAGCGGGGGGCAACGCCCCCAACTTTTGAGTCTCAATACCTGGTCCAAAATTACGAGGCATAGCCCGCGACCACCTGGGGACGGGTCGGATTCCATCCCTTCGGTTTTTCCTGAATAACTTCCGAATAGAGGTGCCACTTTTTACCCACCTACCCACCAGATGCGGGTAGTTACTACCCACGTGGGTTAGTAGGGGGTAGCACAAGCGATCATTTTTGGATGTAGTGCAGTGGCATATTTATAAATCCGCCAAGGGGGAGGCCAAAGCCCTCAAGTGGGCGCCAAACCCACACATGAGGGCGCCGTCAAGCGAAATTATGTTGCTGAGCGGCGGGGGGTAGGCTCTCGATAAAATTTATAAGGGGTCCTCCCCAGCTACCATAAAATTCGTTCCCTCCCCATACCTCAAAGGCGCCATCGACCTAAGTACCTCTGAAGGCGCCCTCCCAAATATCTCCGAAGGCGCCCCCGGTACATCTCCGAGGGCACCCTCTCACATAGCCCGTGAGACACCCTCTGTGAGAACAGAGGCCTCACACTCAGCGAATGACGCCTTTGGAGGTATGAAGGGAGGGCGCCCTCGGGCCTCGGAGATATATGTATCTGAGGGTGCTTTTGGAATGTGAGAAGGCGCCTTCAGAGGTGAATCGTATCGGTGGGCCTTGGAGGTATGTGGGAAGGCGTCTGCAGAGATGTATTGGAGAGCGCCTTCATACGCCTTCTCGTATATGTATCGGAGAACACCTCCGAAAGTGTATTTGAGGACGCCTTTGAAGGGAGGGCGCAATTGGGACGTATCGGAGGGC